>PVIW01005022.1:37575-116445 GCA_004026585.1 Noctilio leporinus | reverse complement strand
TCAGGTGCTTGAGATTGGCAGCAATCCCTTTCCTGATGCTGCCTCTTTTTCTTGGTCAGGACTTTACAGTCTATAGTCTATATTCTAGCCGGTCTTGGCGCGTGGCAGGGCCTCTGATTGTCGCAGTAGGGCTGATTCTGAGTGTCCGCCCCCAGGTAGGCTGGGCCTTCAGCAGCCTGGCTGGGTTTTAGGGCTACCGATGTTCTGGAGCCCGCAGGGAGCCCCCTCCCACTCCTGGCAGAGGTTCCAGCCCAGGACGCACCCCCAGCACTTCTGCAGGGCAGCCTGCAATTTCGCTGGTCCCTGTGATGACTGGTCCCGCCCCCGCAGTTCCGGGAGGAGGCCGGGCCTGTCAGTCAACACTGTCCGGGGTCCGCCTACACTGTCCAGCCCTTCTGGGGTGGGCACCACGCCCCCAAGCTAATGAGCTCTCCTGGGAGTCCTTTACGTGGCCTCTGTGATGAGCCCCTCCCAGGCGCGGGCGGCACGGCCTTTGTCTCCGGCAATGGCCGGTCTCCCCCCACTAGTTCCCGGCTAGTAGGCTTGCAGCCTGGAGTTTCCCGCGGAGCCTGGGGGCCTGTGTGGTTGCGCAGGGCTGGGCCTCCCCCCTCGCATGGGCTTCTAGCTGCTGTTTCCCCGGTGGCCCAGCAGCTCTGTTTTCGGCCCTCTCGCCGCCCCACCAGTGCACGTCCAGCTCCCCAGCTCCGGCTTCCCGCAGGACTCTTCTCCTCCGCCTCTAGCCCCGCGCAAACACGGAGCCTCCTCTCCCCGTTGCCAGAGTGAGTTTCTCACTCAGTCCCTCCCCTGCAAGAGTTCAATTCTGGGTTCCCTACGGCGTTCGCCCTCCCTGCCCGCACTTCTCTGTTGAGACTTCCAGTCGCCAGTAAGCCCGGAACTGGCCCCAGTCACATGCACCCCTCTGGGCAGAGCCGCCCCTGGCCAGAGCCGACCTCGGCCCGCCAGCCGGTCGGTCTGGGACTCCTCACCTACTGTCCTGCTGGCCTCCTCTGCCTCTGGGCTCTGTTCCCCTGTGTCCAGATGCTGTCCGTTCCAATCCCTAGGGTCCTGAAGCCATCTCACACTCCTTATCCTGTCCTCTAGCTGCTTTGGTACTCGAGAACACCATCAGCACTGCTCTCTACTCTGTCGCCATCTTAAAAAAAATCTTATCATATTTCTTTTTTTTTAATTCACCAATGCCATTTATTCATTGAATCTTATTTTCCTTTAAAATTTTCCCCACATTTTTTTATTGTTGTTCTATTACATCCATCCCCTTTTTGCTCCCCTCTGTCACCCTCCCCACCCACCCATCCCCCCCAAAGTCAATCCCACCTGTTGTCCATGTCCATGGTTCCTTTATACTAGGTTCTTGTCTAAGCTGCTCCCCTTCCCCGCCTCTGCTTCCCCCCTCCCCCCAACCCCTTTCCCCCTGACCACTGAAGGCCTATTCACTGTATTCATATATTTGGTTCTGTTTTGCTTATTGTTAATTTTGCTCATTATTGTCCAGTAATGGGTGAGATTATATGATATTTGTCCTTCACTGACTGGCTTATTTCACTAAGCATAATACTCTCCAGTTCCATCCATGTTGCTGCAAAGGGTACAAGTTCCTTCTTTCTTTCTGCTATATAGAATTCCATTGTGTAAATGTACCAAAGTTTTTTGATCCAATCATCCACTGATGGGCACTTAGGCTGTTTCCAGCACTTGGCTATTGTAAATAGTGCTGCTATGAACATAGGTGTACATAGGTTCTTATGAATTGGTGTTTCAGGATTCTTTAGGTATAATCCAAGTAGTGGAATTGCTGGATCAAAAGGCAGTTCCATTTTCAGTTTTTTAAGGAAACCCCATACTGTTTTCCACAGTGGCTGCACCAGCCTGCATTCCCACCAACAGTGTATGAGGGTTCCCTTTGCCCTGCATCCTCGCCAACACTTGTTGTCTGTTGATTTGTTGATGATTGCCATTCTGAAAGTGTGAGGTGGTATCTTATTGTGGTTTTTTTGTTTTTGTTTTTGTTTTTTTAATTTGCATCTCTCTGATAACTAGTGATGTTGAACATTCTTTCATATGCCTTTGGGCCCTTTGTATATCTTTCTCAGTGAGTTGTCTGTTCAGGTCTTTTGCCCATTTTTTAATTGGGCTGTCTCTCTGCCTGGTGTTGAGTTGCATTAGTTCTTTATATATTTTGGAGATCAGACCCTTTTCTGAGGTATCATTGGCAATTATGTTTTCCCATACAGTTGGTTCCCTTTGAATTTTGCTGATATTTTCTTTAGCTGAACAGAAACTTTTCAATTTGATATAGTACCATTTGTTGATTCGTTCTTTGATTTCCTTTGCCCTTGGTGAAGTATCAGTAAACATATTTCTGCGTAGGATATCTGAAAGTTTACTGCCTATATTTTTCTCCAGGACCTTTATGGTGGCACTACTTATGTTTAAATCCTTTATCCATCTTGAGTTTATTCTGGTGTATGGTGTAAATTGGTGGTCTAGTTTTATCTTTTTGCATGTTGCTGTCCAGTTCTCCCAACACCATTTGTTGAAGAGACTGTTTTTACTCCATTGGATGTTCCTTCCCCCTTTGTCAATTAGTTGACCATAGTGTCCTGGGTTAATTTCTGGGCTCTCTATTCTGTTCCATTAATCTATATTCTATTCTTATGCCAGTATCAGGCTGTTTTGATGACAGTAGCCTTGTAGTATTTTTTAAAGTCCAGTATTGTGATTCCTCCTACCTTGTTCTTCTTTCTCAAGATTGTGGTGGCTATTTGTGGGTGTTTTTGGCTCCATATAAATTTTTGAAGTATTTTTTGTATTTCTGTGAAGTCTGTCATTGGTATTTTAATTGGGATTGCATTGAATATGTAGATTGCTTTGGGTAGTATGGACATTTTAATGATGTTAATTCTTCTCATCCATGAACATGGTATATGCTTCCATTTATTTGTATCTTTCTTGATTTCTTTCTTCATTGTTCTGTAGTTTTCTGAGTACAGGTCTTTTACCTCCTTAGCTAAGTTGATTCCTAGGTACTTTATTTTTCTTGTTGCTATGGTAAATGGGATTTGTTTTTTTGCTTCTATTTCTGTTGTTTCATTATTGGTATACAAAAATGCTTTTGATTTCTGGATATTGACTTTATACCCAACTATTTTGCTGAATTTGCTTATTAGGTTGAGTAAGTTTTTGGTGGAGCCTATCAGGTTTTATATGTACACTATCATATCATCTGCAAATAATGACAGTTTGACTTCCTCCTTTCCAATTTGGATACCTTTGATTCCTTTTTCTTCTCTGATGGCTATAGCTAGAACTTCCAAGATAATGTTGAATAGACATATTTCTTATCATATAGTTGTTTGTAGTCATTTCTTATAATCCTTTGTATTTCTGAAGTATCAGTTGTGATTTCTCCTCTGTCATTACTGATTCTGTTTATTTGGGTCCTCTCTATTTTTTTCTTAATGAGTCTGGTTAAAGGTTTTCCATTTTGTTTATTTTTTCTAAGAACCAGCTCCTGGACTGGTTCTTAGAAAGAATATATTCATTCTTCAAATTATAGATTTAGTCTCTAAGTTATTTAATTCTACCTTGAATTTGATGATTTCCTTCCTTCTCCTTGCTCTGTGCTTTGTTTATTGTTGCTCCTGTAGTTCTTGCATCTTTATGATTAGGTTGTTTGTATAAGCTTCTCCTGACTTTTTTAGGTAGGCCTGTATTGATATGATTTTCCCTCTGTGGACACAATGATCAAGTGGGTTTCATCCCAGGGATGCAAGGATGATACAACGTTCACAAATCAATAATCAAAATAAAAGACAAAACCCATATGATCATATCAATAGATGTTGAAAAAGTATTTGATAAAGTAGAGCAACCATTTATGATAAAAAGGCTCAGCAAAATGGGAACAGAGGGAACATTCCTCAACGTAATAAAGGCCATCTATGAGAAACCTGAAGCCAACATCATACTCAACAGGCAAAAACTTGCCCCCTAAGATCAGGAGCGAGACAAGGCTGTCCACTTTCTCCACTTCTGTTCAACATCGTTTTTGGAAGTTCTAGCCATAGCTATCACACAAGAGAAAGGAATCAAAGGTATCCAAATTGGAAAGGAGGAAGTCAAACTCATTATTTGCAGATGATATGATAGTGTACATACAAAATCCAATAGGCTCCACCAAAAACTTACTCAACTTAATAAGCAAATTTAGCAAAATAGCTGGATATAAAGTCAATATCTAGAAATCAAAAGCATTTTTGTATACCAATAATGATATCTCAGAGATAGAAGCTAGAAAACAAATCTTATTTACCATAGCAACAAGAAAAATAAAGTACTTAGGAATAAACTTGACCAAGGAGGTAAAAACACTTGTACTCAGAAAACTACAGAACACTGAAGAAAGAAATGAAGGAAGATACAAATAAATGGAAGCATATACCTTGTTCATGGATGGGAAGAGTTAACATCATTAAAATGTCCATGCTACCCAAAGCAATCTATAGATTCAATGCAATCCCAATTAAAATACCAATGACTTATTTCACAGAAATAGAAAAAAATACTCCAAAAACTCATTTGGGGCCAAAAACATCCATGAATAGCCACAGCAATCTTGAGAAAGAAGAACAAGGTAGGAAGAATCACAATACCAGACTTCAAACTATACTACAAGGCTACTGTAACCAACACAGTCTGGTACTGGCATAAGAATAAACATATAGATCAATGCAACAGAATAGAGAGCCCAGAAAGTAACCCAGGACTCTATGGTCAACTAATATTTGACAAAGTGGGAAGGAACATCCAATGGAGTAAAAACAGTCTCTTCAGCAAATGGTGTTGGAAAACTGGACAGCAACATGCAAAAATATAAAACTAGACCACCAACTTACACCACACACCAGGATAAACTCAAGATGGATAAAAGACTTAAACATAAGCAGTGCTACCATAAAGGTCCTGGAGAAAAATATAGGCAGTAAAATTTTAGATATCCTATGCAGAAATATGTTTATTGATATTTCTCCTTTGCCTTCTCCAAGGGCAAGGGAAATAAAATAACATGTAACCAAATGGGACTATATCAAATTGAAAAGTTTCTGTTCACCTAAAGAAAATATCAGCAAAATTCAAAGGGAACCAACTGTATGGGAAAACATATTTGCCAATGGTACCTCAGACAAGAGTTGATTTCCAAAATATATAAAGAACTTATGCAACTCAACACCAGGGAGACATACATCCTAATTAAAAAATGGGCAAAGGACCTGAACAGACAACTCTCTGAGGGAGACATAAAAAGGACCCAGAGGCATATGAAAGAATGCTCAACATCACTATCCATCAAAGAGATGCCAATTAAAAGCACAATATGATAGCCCCTCACACCTTTCAGAATGTCAATCATCAACAAATCAACAAACAACAAGTGTTGGTGAGGATGTGGAGCAAAGCGAACCCTGGTGCACTGCTGGTGGGAATTCAGGCTGGTGCAGCCACTATGGAAAGCAGTATGGAGTTTCCTTAAACAATTAAAAATGGAATGACCTTTTGATCCAGCAATTCTAGTACTAGGACTAGACCTGAAGAACCCTGAAATACCAATTCAGAAGAACCTATGTATCCTTATGTTCACAGCAGCGCTATTTACAATAGCCAAGAGGTGGAAACAGCCTAAGTGCCCATCAGTGGATGAATGGATCAAAAATTTTGGTACATTTACAGAATGGAATACTACACAGCAGAAAGAACTTCTACCCTTTGCAACAACATGGATGGAATTGGAAAATATTATGTTTCGTGAAATAAGCCAGTCAGTAAAATACAAATACCATATGATCTCACCCACTACAGGACAATAATGAACAAAATAAACAAATAAGCAAAACAGAACCAGATACATGAATACAACAAATAGACCTTCAGTGGGCAAAAGTGGGGGGGCGGGAGGGGAGAGGAGGATGCAAAGAAGGGGAGCAGTTTAGTCAAGGAACTAGCATGGAAGAACCATGGACATGGACAACAAGTGGCATTGACTTTGTGGGGGAGTGGTTGTGTAGGGAAGAGGACAGAGGGGAGGAAAAAGGGGATGGATGCAATATATCAACAATAAAATTAAATTAAAAAAAGAAACAAATTTAATTTCAGTAATTAAGCCTGACTGTGTTATCCCTTATGAAATGAACAGAGTATTATTATAGACAGTGGTAACTCCACTAGTTGCTTCACCAATCCTCAAAAATGACTACTGTTCACAGTTTATGATGTAACCTATTGGTACAGCCACTACACAGTTACACACAAATAAATGGCAGCAGAAAATCCCCAATGCACAATAGTGTTATTTTGAATATGTGCATTTAAGAAAATTGTAACATGGTAGCTATGTCAGTTGACAACTTGCCTTTTTACTCTCAACAGTAGATTTTGGAAATATCTACATGTTGATGCCTTTATTCCACAGAGGAGGGCATCAGTTTTAGCCTATTCCCAGGTTTGCTGTGATGAGCACATTGCAGTGGACTTCTCATTACATGCCTGCCTTTGCACTTGGGGGAATGTTTCTCTAGAAGAATCGTGCATCAAAGTGTAAATGAATTTTATGTTTTTACAGATAATGCCAAAGTGCCTTCAAAGCAGTCAGACCAGTTTTTACTCTCATCCTGTCCTCCCCACCTTGATTTTTCCATTCTCCAGAATTTAACTGCGGTGCCCTTTCAGTTAACTTTTGACTCATAATGAGGTTGATGCTGTAGTCTCCTATGGCCAATTTCACAGGACCAGTTTCTACATGTTGCCTTCATCTCACCTCTATTCACATACTGGTTTCCACCTTATGATCAAAATAATTCTAAGGTATTACTTAATTATTCAGTTTATTGAATTCACAGATATAATATGAATGACAGGATGTCCTTTTCTCATAGCACCCATGTATTAAAACATCTAGCCATCAGTTGGTCCTACCCAGGGCCTCTTTTATTGCCACATCCCAAATTTCCAGTTACTAGTGTTGACATGAGAAATACCTGAACCTGTATAAATTTTTATGAGTTTATTTGATTCAAACTGATGACAGACATAGAGAAGCAAAATCTCAACAGTTTGAAAAAATGCTTCAGAAAAGAGCAGTTTTACCACTTATTTTGTAATCAAAGGAGAAGACAGAAGGGAATACGGGGGTTATGTGAAACCCATTGGAGATAAGCTAGGGAGGCATGAGAAAGCAAAGCAGAAAAAGAAAAATGTCCCTGGGATTGAATAAAAAGTAAAAGGAATAGATACATAGTTCTTTTACTTAAGTGGGTAGGAGATAGTTAACAGTTAACATGATAACAATAACAAGGAAGGGCTCTGTGGTCACAGTTGTTGTGCCTGAGAGTCCTGGAAAAAGGAAATTACCCTGACATTCTAAAGGTATGTTATCATAGATGCAAAGCAAAATGAAACAAAACAAAACAAAACAAAAACAATAGACAAGTTTAGTTAAGGTCAAGATGGACCTTTGTCAAGGATGATTCTGGCCTAAGACAGGACTGCCAGTCAAGAAAGTTTAAATATTAGAACATCCTGTGTGGTTACTTTAGGTCTCTGAGTTTGTTCAGCCAACAGGCAGCTTCCCCAACCTCCCACGCTGGGGCTTGTCATGTTTAATATGTGGCTTCTTTTTCATCCACACTGGGAAAGGAAATCCAGGCAGTCAGTCTTTTTTCATACCATGCAATGTATGCAACATTACGTTAAGCAGTTAGTCCTGCTGCCACTGCCACTCTGCTGTTTGAAAAACTCTCATTTCTTGTGCATCAATTTTGAAGGTGATGGTTTAGATGACCTGTTAAGAACATTTGCCATATCCAGACCTTTCATTTACTTCTGATGACAGGTGTCCTTTGGGTGGTAAAATTATGCTGGGGATGTGAGGGACCAGGAGGAACATGTGCTGTGAAGATGAACACATTGCACTGAGTGCCTGGTGACAGAAGATTGGTGCATCCTCACCTCATTGTGCCTCCTGAGGGATCTGTCTTGGCCAAGTCTCAGAGAAAGCCTGTGGAATTGAAAGGGCCGAAGGAAGAAGGATTACCTCTGTTCTTGTGTGCTTTAGGCAATCAAATGACACATTATCCTCACTGCTATCAAAACTTTCACCCCACAGCATTCTTCCATTCAGCAAATTTTACTGCACCTTAGCCATGACCAGGGACTGTGCTAATAATGCTGGGGATACAAAGGTAAGGGGGGATCAGAGAGAAGACCCTGTAGGTGCTTTCAGAAGTCATACAGTTTAGTGGCAGAGATGGACACTGATCAAACTGTGAACAGATATGAAATTGAACTATAACAAGTGAAATGAAAGAGAAATTCATGGTGCTAAGAGCATGTACAAAAGTGGATATTGACTTACCAAAGGGTCCAGGAAAAGCTAGAAGGAGATGACACACTGAGAGTTAAGTAGGCAAAGAGTTAGTGAAAGACATTTCTACCGGCAAGAAAAGCATGTGCAAAGGTCCTGTGGCAAAATGAGTGTGCACATTCAAGGGACTGAGAGGCAGCCCATGTGGTTGGGAGCACAGTACAAGGGGAAGCATATTATAAAGTGTGGCTGGGTCACTGACCTGAGCAGGGTCCAGCCAGGAGGTCCTTGTATTGTGTTGAGAATTTGGGATTTTATGCTGAGAACAAAATAAAACTATTGATGGCTGTTAAGTGATTGCATGTGTGGTGATGGGGAAGGAAGTGATGACTCAGTGCTTAACATGATTTAGAATACTTCCCAAGATGACTAAAGTCAACTTTAAATCTTCATCTCAGAAAATACTTCCTTATCGACCTCAAGCTCAGATATTCAAGTGAACAAGTTGTTGCTATGATAATGCTTGTAAGAAACAACCCTAAAGTCTAGGTGGCTTACAACAATAAGCATTCTTGTTTTTTTTTTCACCTTTATGAGTCTGAGTTGGTGAAAGCAGCTTTGCTTCAAGCTCTGGCTTGGGTTCAGGTCTGGTCTACTTGTCTCTCATTCTGAGAGTCATACAGCTACCCAGATTTTGCTTTATCTATAATAAATCAGAGAGCATGAGAGGTCAAGCAAAACCACAAAAGTATATTTTAGTTTCTGCTCATGTCACCTCAGTGAACATTCCATTGGAAAGGGCAAGCCAACATTGCTGTGGGAAGCATAGCCCTTTTTTTAAGGGAAAGACATGGAAAGGAAGGAGAGAGAAGAAAGAGAGGGATGGTTAGTAAATCATATAATCAATCACACATGCTCTTATAGTAACACAGGTGGTTGAGTGTAGGATTTAAGGATGCAGATTTTGTGGCTCTGAGTCCCAGCTTAGAAACTTCCCAGGTGTGTGGGCCTTGGCAGGTTAGTAACACACCTTAAAAATTAGTTTTATTATCTGTGCAAAAAATGGAATAACAGTACCTAGCTACATTAAAAGGTTTAATTTTGGTGCTTAGAGAAGTACCTGAGTATAATACATGCTCAGTAAATATTAGATATTGTTATAGATTTGTGTTTCTTTTTTCAAAACCAGATATGTTTGGAATTTTGGCTTATTCCTATTTTAGAAAGGCAACAGCAGTACATACTGCACATAATACATACCATCCCCAATAGGTCCTGGGCAATGATCTGTCACCAAACTCATGGATAATCTGCCCTGATACATGATCATTCACACAAAATGGGAAAAGGAAAATTATATATGCTTTTGTATCAGATGAGATCAGGTTTTGTCGCAAAAATTATCTGTAAAAACATTTTGGTTTTCAGAGCCCTTTGGATCTTGAGCTTCAGGTTTTTCATAAAGGACAGTGGGTAGTGTTCACTTTGAAACATAGTGTGCCTGTGGGTCCTTGTGCATCTATGCTGCCCTCTCCTCTTAAATGCCCTGCAGACTCTCTTCATGTACAAATTCTAGTGGTACCATGATCCTGAAATCACCTTTTTCTTCGAAGACCCATTGTTCCCAAAGCTGGAAATAATCTCCTGCTGCTGGGCTCTTACCACATTGATCACTCTGTAGCCCCTTGTTCTAACTATGTGTATTGATTCTTGCACTTAGGGGTTACGTAAAACTTCAGGCACTTCATAACTGTTCTTTGACTCCATGCTAAGTCACCATCACCTAGCCCCTGCTCCAGCGCCTGATACTAATGACCATTACCGAAGTCAGCACTGCTGGTATCTCTGGAGCACATATAGTGTGCCAACCACGTACATTCATTGTCTGACTTGATCCTCACAAGTCTCTGTGGTGTTGCTGTTACTAGGCCTGTTTTACAAATGAGGAAACCGAAGTGGAGGCAGATTTACTACTTGCCAGTTAATAAGTGCTGGAGTCTGAGAGTATTGAATTGACAAAGACGGGGCATGTCCAAATGGTATTCATTACTTCCCCTGGCTCAGAACCATGGGATATACTGCTATTAATTGACAAAGACGGGGCATGTCCAAATGGTATTCATTACTTCCCCTGGCTCAGAACCATGGGATATACTGCATTTCAGAGCAGGTACCATTGTATCAGTTGCTTCCCACCATCCCCTCTCCAACTTTCAGCATGTTCTGTTTTCTTTTTCCTTTTTAGTGTATTTTATTGATCGTGCTATTGCAACTGTCCCAAGTTTTCTGCTTGTCCCCCTCTGCCTGGCACCTCCCTTCCTCTGCAGTCCACCCCTCCCTACTCAGTTCATGTCCCTGAGTCAAGTAAATGGAGAAGCCAGGGAACTTATATGCATGCATTGCTTTTGAATGAACAAAGGAATCTTCTTTTCCACATGGCCCTTCCTCCCACAGCATCCATGAGTCAAAGAGAACCAGAGCTGGACAGAGTATGAGTGGTGGCAGCACATTTTATCCAGGAGTTACTGCAAAGGAGGAATTGAGACTTCACTGTAGACTGGGCACCATTCCAAGTACAACAAAGAAAGAGGGCATTTATAGCCAAGGGACAAGGTTGGGGTGAGGATAGAAAATTACTAAGAGGAGACATCAGGGGTAAGGGGGATTCTGGCTAAACTGACTCAGCAGGAGTTTTGTTGAAGGCAAGCCATGGGGACAAGATGTGGAGGTCAAGGGGTAGGGAATCAGATCAGGTATCATGGGTGGAGGGTTTTCTTTAAACTGACCCTGCATGATTCTTTCTAAAACTGAACCGAATAGATTAAAGATGGAGCTCAAAATAAAGACATAGTCAAAAATGCAGCTCAGGGAGCCTAACCAAAGTTTGGTCAAGGAACAAGTCACACAGAGATGGTGGTCAAGATCTCCATGACACCCTTGATGAACCCTGTATCTCCTAATGTGTACCCCTTTTCAGGACAGTTCAGATTATGAATTCCTCTTTACAACTTCACAAATTACCATTGTTTATACCGATTTATGACACCTATTCACTAACCCAAATTCTGATCTCTCTAGGAATGGTAGCTTTGGCATCTGTGAGGGCAGTGAGCTGGAGAGAAATGAGATGGAGTTCATCAAGGAACAGAGATTAATAAATGTCCAAGGAGATAACCAATATGACTCCCTTTCCATGAGTGGCCCTTTTTCTGGGTCTTCACTTGTCTTTTTCCCCACAACTTGCTCCACTGATGTGTTCAGAAACATGACCTCTGCAAAATGTTAAATCCTGTGGAAGGACAGACTCTACGTCTTATTCATCTTTGTACTTTCCAAGGCTAGCAGGTTCTGACACCCAGGCAATACTGATTGTATGTTTAAATAAATAATTGATTAATTGGATGAGTGGACATGTGTTTGGATGGATGAGTGGATGGATGGATGAATGGATGGATTACTGAATGAATGAAGGAATGAATGAATTAATGAATGAATGAATGTCAGATTTCTTGTTTGAATCCCTATAGACATGATCAGTCTTTGGCTGAAAAGTTTATTTTTTAATCAGCTCTGTTGGGTTCACTTCAGATGTATCTAGGTCAGTAGCTGTTGAGCCATTGCAAGCCACAGCAGACAGAGGCCCAGTTTTGACACTTGGAGCTACATTTCTGGGCCCTGTGGAAAGAACAGCATGGACTTTGGAATCCAACACATTTATTCAGTGTAAGGAGTTGATCAGCTGAGCTGCATTCAATTCCTCCACTGGCAGATAAATGCAGGAAAATCCACCTGCTGGAGTTGTCATGGGGATTAAGTAATTGAGATGTATGATGCCTGTTGGCCCACACCCAGCATGAGGACAGTTCTCCATGATCCCAGCTTTGATCACCTTTGCCATTACCATTGAAAACACTGCCTGCAGATCAATACCTCAGCCCCTGCTGCTGGGCACTCCTTGTGCTGAGAAGTAGCACAGGCTTTTTATAGAAAGTAGAGATTATATACAGGGAGTCCCCCTGGGTCTTCTAGTGAACTACTTCTTCTGTCAAGGTTGACCTCCCACCTATTGCTAGGGCATAAGCCTTTCAGCATCATTTGGTGATGGGTAGAACTAGAAGCCAAGAGAGTTTTTAGCATAGAGACTGCTGTTCCTAGATCAAGCCTGCAGCAGGGAATCTGCAGCAGACCAGCTTGGAGCACTGCCAGTTTTTCCATGGGAAAGCTGACTGGCTCATTTATCTGCTCATCCAGGATGCACAGTGCGTAGAAATGGGTGCCAGGCAACCCTGGATATGAATTCCTGCTACAAGTTGGATGATATTGGGCCAGTCACTTAACCTGAGTTTTGTTTTCCTTAACTATAAAATGTAGATGATAATACAGTCCTAACTATGTCATAGCAAGCTACAAGGCAATTAAACACTGGCACACTAATCCCAGGAACTGTCATGTGTTGCTGACCAAATATGGCAGCTGAAGCTCTGGTCCCTTACTGGAGGCAACCTACTTTCCATTCTAATCTTCAGGTTGCAGGCATTGTACATTTTAGCCCTTGAGGTTGAGGCGGCCCAGCCCAAAACCCTACCCAATTTTCTAATCATTTGCCATTTTAATTTTTTTTAAAAAAGCAATTCACTTCTGTATCTTTTAGTGCCTTTGTAAGCAGGAAGGGAGACCAGGGACCCCAAGAACCATTCTGTCCACATACCTCTCTCGATGCTAGGTGAGGGGTTGGCCCACTATGGCCCACACATTGATTCTCTCTGCCACCAGCTGTTGTGTTACCTGCAGGCCAAGAGTGGTATTCACATTTATAAATGCTTAGAAAAAAATCAAGAGGCATAATATCATAATATTTGATGCTATATGAAAATCGTATGACATTCCAAGTTTAGTATCCATTGGTAAAGTGTTCTTAGCATACATTTGTGCCCACTTTTTTTTATCACACTGTCTATGGTGCACTTGAGATGCAATGGTGGAACTAAGTAGTTGTGGCAGAGGCAATGTGAACAATGAAAGCAAAAATACTTACTTTCTGACCCTTTTCAGAAAAAGTTTTCTGTCCTTGGTCAAATTTTTGTATGGACTATTCAATATAAAATATGGTCCTTACCAGGGTGAGTTCACAGCCCAGGATCTCAGAAGCAGTGACTTTGCAACTCCCTCCAGGGGAGTGGTGGGTGGTGTAGGCAGCTGTGCTTTCCCTGATGTGGGCATTTTTAGGTGATGGTATGTGGTCACAGACAGACACTTCCACAAAGGGGATTCTGATTGGCAGTTGGAGAAGATGGTGTCTTAAATCCTGATGTCACCATTTTCTGGCAAAATTTTAGTGTTTCCCAGATTCAGTTTCTTTATTGATAAAATGGAAATAACAGTCGTACTGACCTCATCAGCTGTTGTGAAGCTTAACTTGCATGAGCATGATAGATACTCAGCCTGGCACATAAAAAATAGTTCAAAAATGCTTTATTATTATTCACATTTTTGTTAGTATTATCTTTAGCTTATTTCTTGCCAGCTGTGTGATCCAGAGCAAGTTATTCCATCCATCAGAACCTTAACCTCTTTATCCTTAAAATGTGCCAATAAGGAAACTTACCTGAGTAGTTGGGGAACTGAAATGACTTCATAGGAGTACAATGCTGGGTGCAGTGTGCATTTGGTGGGCATCTTCTAAACCTCCCCAATTCCCCCTGGCACTTGTATCTCGTGAGTGTGCAGTGTCTTTAGCACTGTCCGCTGTGAATTTCACCTCTGGGCCCTCATTGTCACTAGCCACATGTCACCCTAATCTTTTCAGTGCATTCCTTTTGCCTCTGTGTGAATTGACTAAGTCATCTGAGGGCTGGGGTCTTGTGTGGTGTTTCTTACATGTCTAAAATGAAGTTGATGGAAAAGCCAGCTTGAATGATTTTAATTTAAAAATTGTATCCTGAATGCTTTGATGCTGTAAAGTCCAAGCTTTTCTCCCAAGATCGGAGAGACCAGGTTATGCTGAGACTGGGTTGGGGAGCAAGTAGGGAGGCAGGCACCAAGGTGTAAGGAGGGTCAGGGGCTGCCAGGAAGGAGCTTTGTGAAATGCTGTTTGTGGTTCATCAGGAACCCAAACATCTGCTCCACAAAACTCAGCCTTGCCCTTTGCCTGGACCTGATGAGCTGGCATGTGAAAGCCCTTTCCCCCTTCTTCCTTACAGAAGGCCTGATCTAATAGGGTGTACAACCACACAGACTGAAAACTACACCACCCAGTTTCCTTTGCTGCCTGATGAAGCCATGTAGGTATCCTGCGAGACTCCCACCAAGAAATATTCTTTAAATGAGGAACTCATCCTTTTTCACTTCCTCCTTACTGGCTGGAATGTGGACGAACTGTCTGGGGCATCAGTAGTCATCTTACACCATGACTTAGATTGGTTTCCCCCTGAAGGGCAGACTCTGAGTCAGATTTGAGAGTGAGTTACTAATTTGTCAGATGATCCCAGTAAGCACTGGTAGGGAGTGAGAGAGTGAGGTCAGAAGGGAAGGAAGCTAATATAGGGTATGCTAATGAAAAATTATGGTGGATCCACCTGCTGAGGAACTTGGGCAGTTGTATAGCACATACTTCAGAGGTGTTTTACTTGAAAGGTGAGGGAGTTGGGGAGTTTATACTATACTAACACTTGTCTGGTATTGGCTGTGGGCTGCTCCTGGGGCATTACTTCCTGGCTTTTCCCAGCATCCATCTGTGGACTGAATACTCTGAGCGGGGTGGAGAAAGGGGTATAGTCTCAGGGGCTTGCAGTCAGCGGCTGTCAGTGAGGGAGTGGAGAATACAGCAACCACTGTGGACCAAGAGGCTGATCATGGCACAGCCAAATGAAAGAAGGTGCCTGATCCTTGCAGACCGCAGGGCCATCACCCCAGCTGTGGATGGCTTTCCTTTAGATTTATGTAAAGAAAAGTGCTTGTGTAAGCCATTGTTGGGTTTTCTGTTCTGTTACAGCCAAATGTAAACCCAAATGATGCATCAAATGAATAATAATAATATTGATATTGAACATATATTTGAATCCACTTATTTATTATCTTGCCCCTCTCACCCCATGCACATGAAGATAAGTTTTATGATCTTTACAGGCTTGTTCACTGCCTGGTCCCTTGTAAGCTATCTAATACATGGCAAGCCCTCAGAAAATATTTATTGAAAAGATGAATAAATGAGAAAGACAATAACTGAAAAGCTAAGATTTAAATCCTGATCTGTATGCTCTCAGCTGCCCAGTTCTTAACCACTACGCCATGGTGAAAAGTTTAGAGACCCTATCTTATGACTGATTGAAGGGACCAAGTGTAATGCCAGAGAACCTAAATCTTTGAAAGGTCAGAGAATGTGCTTGTGAAATAGGCAGTTTTCATAAAAAGTCAATGTGAGGAACTGAGTCAAAGATGTGTAACACAGAAACTCTATAAAAGCCAGCACTGGGTCAGGGGATGGGTGGCCCCATGCCCTGGGAACAAGGCAGTTCTGAGGACTACTACATCACTTTCTTGCCACTCAAGTTGCTCTTGTTCATCTGCTGAACCTATGACCATATAACCTATAGACACCCTTGGCCCCCAGCACAGTGGTGTTTACCCTAAAATTGTTCAACAAGGCTGATTGGCAAATGGTCACGGATGCTGTGGAGGATTGTGGCACTGAGCTAGGAGACTAGAGGAGAGACTCTGCAGAAAGCCCTAAAGGTGTAATAAACCTCATCTCTAGCTTTGTAGCCTTCAGAGTGAGATTCCATCCCACATTCAGCATGCCTCCTGTCTTTCTTAGAGCGAGTTTTCATGCATAGGTTGTTTATCTCTGGTAATCCCATGCAACTGTGGAGTTTTAAGCAATTGCCTTTCCTATTAGCATTTGCAATGCCTTTCCCACAAAGATTATTTACAAGGGTGCTGTAAAGAGATTAGTGTGCAAATTATGTTTATTTCTTTCATGGGCATCCCTCCAATTCCCATGCTTGAAGACTTTGACCACAGGGTATCCAGGAGTAGCTACACTCCCAGGGCACTTTTTTTTTTTTTCTCTTTCTGGTATAATAATTTGCTATTTTTTAAAATTTAATATTTGTTATATTTTTACATTACCTTTTAGCCCCTTAGATACCCCACCCCAGTATCACCACACTGTTGTCCATGTCCGTGATTCCTTTTTCCTTTTTGCTCAATTCCTACCCCCACCCCCATCAATAGCTATTATCTTGCTCTCTATGAGTCTGTCCCTATTCTCCTTGTTAGTTCAGTTTGCTCATTAGATTCCACATATGAGTGAAATCATATGGTATTTGTCTTTTTCTGACTGGCTGATTTCATTTAGCATAATGTTTTTCAGGTCCATCCATACTGTTACAAAGGATAAAATTTTCTTCTTTTTTCACGGCCAAGCAATATTCCATTGTTTAAATGGCCCATAGTACTTTTGTCCACTCATATATTGATGGACACTTAGGTTGCTTCCAAATCTTGGCAATTGTAAATGACACTGCAATGAACATAGGGGTGCTTCTGTTATTTGGCATTAGTGTTTTGGGTTCCTTCAAATATGTTCCTAGAAGTGGACTTGCTGGTTCAAAAGGCAGCTCTATTTTTAATGTTTTCAGGTATCTCCATACTGTTTTCCATAGTGGCTGCATCAGTCCGCATTGCCACCAACAGTGGAAAAAGGTTTTTCTGTCTCCATATCCTCACCATCGCTTGTTTGTTGATTAATTGATGATAGTCATTCTGACAGGTGTGAGATGGCATCTCATTCTGGTTTTAATTTGCATCTCTCTGATGATTAATGACATTGAGTATCTTTTCATATGTCTATTGGCCACCATTTACAGAAGTGTTTAATCAGGACCTTTCCCCATTTTTTAATTGGATTGTTTTGTTTTGGTGTTGAGTTTTACAATTAATTTGTAAATTTTGGATATTAATTTCTTATCAGATGTATTGGGGAATATGTTCTCCCATTCTGTGTGTTGTCTTTTTATTTTGTTGATGATTTCCCTTGCTGTGCAAAACTTTTTAGTTTGATGTAGTCCCATTTGCTTATTTTTTATTTTGTTTCACTTGCCTGGGGAGATACACCTGATAAAAAATTGCTACGAGCAATGTCCAAGATTTTGCTGCCTATGATTTTCTCTAGGATTTTTATTTCAGTCTTTGATCCATTTTGAATTTTTTCTTGTGTGTTGTATAATAAGGTAGTTTAGTTTCATTTTTCCACATGTATCTGTCCAGTTTTCCCACCACAATTTATTGAAAAAATATCTTTTGCCCACTGTATGTGCTTGCTTCCTCTGCCAAATATTAATTGACTATAAAGATATCAGTTTATTTCTGGCCTCTCTATTCTGTTCCATTGAGCTAGATCTATTTTTATGCCAGTAACATGCTGTTTTGATTACTATGGCTTTATAATACAGTTTGATATTAAGTAATGTGATTCCTCCAACTTTGGTCTTCTTTCTCAGGATTGTTGTTGCCAATGTGGGGCCTGTCATGGTTCCACAGACAATTTTGAAATATTTGTTCTAGTTCTGTAATATATGTCACTAGAATCTTGATAGGAAATGTGTTGAATCTATAGATTGTTTTGGTTAGTATGGACACTTTAATGATATTAATTTTCTTTATCCATGAACACAGTATGTGCTTCCACTGACTTGTATCTTCTTTAATTTCTTTCTTAAATATCTTATAATTTTCTGAGTACAGGTCTTTTACATCCTTGGTTAGGTTTATTCCTAGGTGTTTTATTCTTTTTGAAGCAATTGTGAATGGGATTATTTTCTTGATTTCCCTTTCTGTTAGTTTGTTATTGGCATATAAAAATGCAACTTATTTTTGGATATTAATTTTGTATCCTACTTTGCTGAATTCATTTATCAATTCTAGTAGTTTCTTGGTGACATTGTTGGGGTTCTCTATGTACAGTATCATGTCATCTGCAAATAAAGACAGTTTTACTACCTTGTTTCTAATTTGGATGCCTTTTATTTCTTCTTCTTGTCTTATCTTTGTGGCTAGGACTTTCAATAAGAGAAGTGAAAGCAAACATCCTTGTCTTGTTCCAAATCTTGAAGGGAACACTTACAGTTTTTGCCCATTGAGTATGATGCTGGCAGTGGATTTGTCATATATGGCTTTTATTATGTTTAATTATATATTCCCTTTATTCCCACTTTACTGAGAGTTTTTATCATAAATGGGTGCTGGATGTTATCAAATGCTTTTTCTGCATCTGATCATGTGGTTTTTATTCTTCATTTTTTTTATGTGGTGAATCACATTTATTGATCTGTGAATGTTGTACTAACCTTGCATCCTGGAATAAATCTCACTTGACCATCATGTATGATCTGTTTGATGCATTGTTGTATAGTTTGCTAATATTTTGTTGAGGATCTTAGCATTTATGTTCATCAGTATAATTTTCTTTTTTTTTAGTGTCTTTATCTGGTTTTGGAATTAGGATAATACTGGCCTGGTAAATGAGTTTGGGAGCCTTTCCCCTCTTGAATGTTTTGAAATAGTTTGAGGAGCAGAGGTTAGTTTTTCTTGGAATATTTGGTAAAATTCCCTCGTGAAGCCATCTGGACCAGCCCTTTTATTTGTTGGAAGTTTTTTGGTTACTGCTTCAATATCACTAGATGTAATCTGTTTATTCAGATTCTGTGATACTTCCTAATTTAGTTTTGGGAGATTGTATGTGTCTAGGAATTTATCCATTTTGTCCAATTTGTTGGCATATAGTTGTTTATAATATTTTCTTAACAATCCTTTGTATTTCTTTGGTATCGTCATTTCTCCTCTTTCACTTATGATTTTATTTGTTTGGGTCTTTTCTCTTTTTCTTGATTAGTCTGGTTAAAGGTTTATCAATTTTGTTTACCTTTTCAAAGAACCAGCTCTTGAATTAATTCATCTTTTGTATTGTTTTTTAGACTTTATTTTGTTTACTTCTGCTCTGAACTTTATTATTCCCTTCCTTCTACTCACATTGGGCTTTGTTTGTTGTTGTTGTTGTTGTTGTTGTTGTTGTTTTTGAGTTCCTTTAACTATGAAGTTAGATCATTTATTTGAGCTTTTGCTTATTTTTTGAAACAAGCCTGCAATGCTCTAAGTTTCCTTCTTAGGATTGCCTTCCTAGTGTCCCACAGATTTTGGATTGTCATGCCCTCATTTTCATTTGTCTCAAGGTATCTTTTGATTTCTTCCTTGATCTCATTGGTGATCCATTCATTGTTTAATAACATGTTATTTAGCTTCCATGTCTTTGTGTGTTTTTCAGTGTTCTTCCTGTGAATGATTTCTAGCTTCACAACATTGTGGTCAGAGAAGGTGTTTAATATGATTTCAGCCTTCTTAAAGTTCTTGAGACTTGTTTTGTGTCCTAACATGTGGCCTATCCTAGAAAATGTTCCATATGCACTTGAAAAGTATGTATATTCTGATTCTCTGGGGTGAAATTCTATGAATATATCAACTAAATCCATTTGCCCTAGTGTGTTGTTTAAGGCTGCTGTCTCCTTGTTGATTTTCTGACTGGAAGATCTATCTATTAAAGTCAATGGCATGTTAAAATCCCTGACTATGACTGTATTTCTCTCAATCTCTCCCTTTATGTCCATCAAGATTTGTTTTACATATTTAGGTGCTCCTATATTGGGTGAGTAAATGTTTACTAGGGTTATATCCTCTTGTTGGATTGTACCCTTTATTATTATGTAGTGTCCTTCCTTACTTCTTACTATAACCTTGGGTTTAAAGTCTGTTTTGTCAAATATAAGTACTGCTACCCCCAGCTTTTATTTTCTTTTCCATTTTCATGAAATATCATTTTCCATCCCTTTACTTTTCATTTATGTGTATCTTCCAATTTGAGATGGGTCCTTGGAGGCAGCACATATATGGGTCTTATTGTCTTATCTATTCAACTACCCTATGTCTTTTGGTTGGAGCATTTAAGCCATTCACATTTACGGTGATTATTGATAAATACATATGTAGTGTTGTTTTATTGTTAGACTATTTTATTCTTTATTTTTTTCATTTCTTCTTCTTCTTCTTCGTCTTCTTCTTCTTCTTTCTTCTTTCTTCTTCAAACAAGCCGTTTAACATTTGTTGCAATACTGGTTTGGTGTTAGCAAACTCCTTTAGCTTTTCTTATCTGTGAAGCTCCTTATTTCTCCTTTGATTTTAAATGATGCCCTCGATCTGGGTAAAGTAACCTTGATTGTAGGTCCTTGCTTTTCACCCTCTTAAATATTGCACACCACTCCCAGGGCACTTCTAATGCATTGATGTCATTCCTATATTTATTCAGAAAGCATTTGTCAGAGTGATTAGCATGTTGTAGGTATTGAATGGTGGTAGATGATACCAACACAAATAAGACATTCTACTTTAGTTTGCAGCATTTGGAAAAAATAGCCTCAATTATATTATAGTGTGATATGTACTTTTTTAGAAAAGATTTTATTCATTATTTTTAGAGAGAGGAGAAGGGAGGGAGGAAGAAAGGGAGAGAAACATCAATGTACAGTTGCCTTTCACCTGCCTCCAGCTAAGGACCTGGCTGGAGACCTGGTTTGCAACCTGGGTATATGCCCTAACTGGGAATTGAACCCTTGGATTCATAAGCTGGTGCTCAATCCACTGAGCCACACCAGTGTACTTTATAAAGTGTTATATAAAGGAAAGGGCTATGAAGTTCACCTGGAGGGAGTAGAGAAGCAACAACCTCTCCTGTGCTTCAATGACACTTAACTTTCCACCATTCTGCAAACACCCCCATGCCTTTGTACATAGTGATCCCTCTGCCTAGAGGCCTTCTTTTCTCTACTCTTCTTGGTAAAAGCTTATTAATATTTTAATGTTATAGCAGACTCTATTGGAAAACTACCCAAAAGTTGCTCTTCTTTCTTCCATGTTAATAGAGTCTTGTTTGGGGAGAAATTGCAACATTTCTGGTAGGTCAGGCCCTGTTGATATAGCTTTTTTGACCCACATTGAACACAGTGTCCAATTCCTTTTAGCTAATTCATTTTATAATTAATTAATAGGTGTTTTATTATTGTTGTTAGTAGTAATAGTAGTAAAATGTTTTGCTGGAGCAACATGGTTGGAGTTTCCATAAAGTGAAGTCTGAAGGTGGGTATGTTTAGAATAGAGACAGTGGCTGAGAAACATCATGAGCACTGGGTTTACTCCATGTGTTCACCTACCCTCCCTGTGAATGTTGGCTGCTGCCGTGTGGCTATCTGATGTCTGCCTTCAATCCGAGCAGCATGTTCTCACACAATGGTGCTCATGGCCTGTTGCCCCACTATTTCTGGGTATCAGGGAGTAAAACCCTTCCTAGAACCCAACTACTAAGTCCCACTAGCCAAAACTAAGTTAATTGCTCACCCCATAGCTAGGGAGGGGTAGAATGAAGAAGAGATAAGGCCAGAATATGAAATACTTTGATTTTCTATGGCTATCTTCCTGAAGCAAGTGGATTGTTTGATTAGGTTTGTGTATTAAAAAAAGGAGGGGGCAGGAGACCTGATTAAGCATGGGTTTGGTGTGGATGTGGGAAAAACTGCAGACAAGGAGGCTATAGCAATATTTAAGTAGGGGGGAGATCAGAGCCCAGTGGGGTAGTAATGGTGAGGATGGGAGGAGGTGGGAGAGTGAAGACTCAGAATGAACACTCTGGTCAGAGCTGCCAGGTTCCCCACTACTGGCCCTTCCAGAGGCCCTCTGATCCTTCCTTCAGAGAGAGTTGCCAGCTCCTCAGTCACACAGTGAGTTACCAGCTTGAGCCCCGGCCCCACATCTGCTGTAGTAATGGCCAGGAAGGGAAAGTAATTGCACTCGATTCAGAGCGGTGGGCACATCACTGCAGGGATCTGTTTAATTAAATTTTATCTGCAGCTCTGTAACCTATGAAAAATCAGGAAACCTTTCACAGTCCTCTTAACAGAAGCACTTTAAATCACAGAACAGCCATGTGAAGGAAATAAGCTCATCATTTGGCTAAGTTCAGTATTTCCTGGGAGCCTGCTGTGAATTCTGAGATACAGGTGGAGGTGGAGACAGACTTTGTGTCAGAAGGCCTTATTCCAAGATGCAGTAGGCCAGTGTTATTGGAAGTGTGTGGGCTGCATATCAGGCATGGGGAGGCTGGCTCAGAATCACAGCATGTTTCTTTCTGCAAGTTTCTTTTTACATGCCTGCTGTGTGCCAGGTGTTGTTCTAGACTCTGGGTACTTACTCCACAGTGAACAAGCCCTAGGGAGTCCACATAGTGAGGGAGATGAATAACGAGATAGTAACAAATCTTTAGAATAACTGCCCTGATGGGCAAACTCTATGGAAAGCCCTGGCTATCTTTGCTGCATAATAATCCACCCTGAAATTTTTCTTTTAAGATTTTATTTCATTATTTTTAGAAAGAGGGGAAGGGAGAGAGGCAGAGAGGGAGAGAGACATCAATGTATGGTTGCGTTTCACCTGCCTCCAGCCACAGACCTGACTGGAGACCTGGTTTGCAACCTGGTTATGTGCCCTGGCTGGGGAATCGAACCTGTGACCTTTGGGTTCGCAGGCCGGCACCTTAACCACTGTGCTACCAGCCAGGGCCTCACCCTGAAATTTAATGAGAACAGTTATAGTTTTGTTTATGATTTTGCAACTGGAGCAATATGCAATTAGGGAGACTTTTCTTTGATCTGTATAGCATCGATAGAGCCGGCTCATCGGGGCTGGAAGATGTACCTCTAAGATGGTCTCACTCACTGGCCAGCACACTTAGGCTGGCTTGCGGTGGGAGCTCAGCTGTGGTGCCCCATGTGACTTCTTCATCTTGGCTTCTTCTGGCCCCGAGGTCTCTGGGTAATAGACTTTCTACACACTGGCTAACATCACCCAAAGCACGAAAGTGGAAGGGGCCAAACCTTCATATCTGAGCTCAGAATGTCACTTCTATCACATTCTGTTGATCAAGGCAGTTGGGCCATCCTCAAGTCAATGAGCAGGTAAATCAGCTATGCTCTTGATGGGGGATTGGTACAATCACATTGCGGAGTAGCCCGGGGAAGAGATCTGTGGCTGCTGCTATCTTTGGAAATACAATGTGGAAGTCCCCTTGGTGAACACAGAGAATGCCTGCCATACTGTGTTATGGATTGTTGTGATTCAATTCAGTAACACATGTACCATCATTTAGAGCAGGTCCAGCACAAAATAAGTGCTTGATAAATTCTATGACTCTCTTGACCCCATCTGAAATGCAGAAGAATGTGTATGTAGTCATATCATGAGCAACAGGAATAAAAATCAAGTCCAGTCTAAAAGCAAAGGTGGATTTCAGAATAAATGCAAAGTCACTTGCTTGATGTCACATGGGCATCATCCCTGTATCCCAGACTTCAAGCAGAGAGCTGCAGCAGCCTGAATCTTGAGTGTCAAATTCCACTCATGGACCAGTCCTCTTCCCCATGCAAGGCTGGGCATGGCTGTGCTTCTCTTCCTGTTCCACTTCTACATGCGCCTGATGGTTGGACATTCCCTGCTACGCCAATTTACTTGTCACCCAGCTTATAGCCTTTCAACTTCTCTTTAATTCATATCTGTTTGCTTCTCTAAAGTCCTGCCCCTGTGACACATATGGCCCTGAAACATTGGGAATATTTCACTATATTCTGAAAAAATGAAACCTCAGCCAGTTGTTGGTACACCTAGACCTCCAACTTGCCCTTCTGACAGAGCTGCATTTACTGTCCCTGACTGGCCTACAAATTCTTGTTCTAGACAGACCAAATGCCTTCAGTGGTTTTGACACAACAACATGTACTTCCTTAGAGATTTTATCAGTGTTTTATTCTTGAAACCATCAAAGAATTTAGTGGGTAATGCTGCAGGCAAATGCCCTTTCATTCTTGCTGTACATTCTAGTCCTTGCAGACCTGAAGCTATTTTGGTTGAATCAGAACAGCCTCTGCTAACCTAACCTGTATGAGCCCCGTTGCTGTGTTTTGAAAAACTATTCCCTGCAAGTTCTTTCCTCCTTATCATACCTGTATCTTCAAATATATTGTTAACAGAAACATTTTCTTTTCACTCCTCATGTTATGTTCACCTATCAGTACTGGCTTGAAGCAGTTTATTCTTTACCCAAAATTATCATGGAAAAAAAAATATGTACAAGAATACATGATAGCAACATCATGTCTTTTTGCAGGTTCTTCCCCAGACATATTATTTAATTTAGCATTGTGTTCCTCTTTTGAAAAATGGTAGCTAACATTTACTGAATACCCCCCTTGTGCTGTGGCTCTTCTAAGCGCATTATATGGACCATCTCATTAAATCTTAATAGTCATCCAGTGAGATAGCAAGATTATTATACCTGTTTTACAGATGAACAAACTGAGGCCCAGGGGTATTAAGGGACATGCTCAAGGTCACATGACTAAGCTTCAAGAAGCTGGGTATTTTGAACTCACACAGTTCTGAGTTCAGGACCTGCATGTTTGACCACTGGGCTGAATCTGCCCCTCTGTGCTGTAATGTAATGTGGAGATATTTGCCCTGGGAGGTACCTGGTGGCAATTCTGACGAACATGAGATGGTGCTGATAGGGCATAGAGAGGGGAATACACCTGCACTGAGTTGCATGCAGCCCTGTAGGAGGCTTAGTGGGATCCTCAGTTCTGAGATGAAGTGGCTGGGCAGGTACCTCCCTAACTCTGGTGGGCTTTTTTCAGAACACACCAGAGCCTTGGTTTCCAAAATGGGGTTCCTGGACCTGCACTGCCTGGGGCCCTCTGGGAAACACAACTTCTGGGTCCATCTCCAGATCCAGAAACTCTTGGAAATCTGATCTATAACAAGACCGCCAGTTAATACTGGTGCTGTTCAAGTCTGAGAACCACTGGTCCAAAACAAGAACTGTTATTTTATAGTTCTTACTTTAAAATCAGAAATTCAAAATGTTACTTTTCTTGTACAAATGATACAGTGTTTCTTTAGAAAAAATAGAAATTTCAAAAAGTGTCTATAGCCCTGACTGGGTGGCTTTGTTGGTTGGAACATCATCCCATACACCAACAGGTCACAGGTTTGGTTCCTAGTCAGGGAACATAACTAGGTTGCAGGTTCAATCCCAAGTAGGGTGCGTAAAGTAGGCAACCAGTTGGTATTTCTCTCTCATATTGATGTTGGGCTTTCTCTTTCTCTTCCTTCCTCTCTAACTAAAATCAATGAACTTATTCTTGGGTAAGAATTAAAAAGAAAAAAGTCCCCACAAATCCTATCTCTTACCAGAAAATAACCATTAATAAGGTTTTTTGTGTTTTTCTTCATACCATTCCAGTGCTTATGATAATAAGGTTATCACTAGTTGGCTTTAATTTTGATGAGTCAGTCTGAGGATCACCTCCTGGACTCAGATTATGAGGAGTAGATGAGCTACCTTTGTGGTGGGGTTAGGCGAGTGGTGAGAGTTGGAAGCTCAGAGGCTTCATGCCTCTTGGGGGAGGCCTGGGCCAGGCCATCTTGGAGAGAAGCCCTAAAGACAGTGACCCTCAGCCACTCTAATCTGCCTGTGAATAGAATACATTACCCCTTTATCACTCTTGTTAGATGGGATTAGATTTATGTCAGCTCAGAAATCATTCCAATGATCAAAATATGTGAAGAACTATCAGAGAGAATCAGGATTAATCTCTCAGTGATTACAGAAGTGGCAGCTCTTTCAAGGGAGAGAGGGAAGGGGAACAGACTAGCTGGGGCAGATCTTACTTAACTCAGGTCAGGAAGAGCCCTCCAATCTGCAATTGGAGTTATGCGCTGATGGCAGGACTATGTAGTGAAGTGAGGGATCATGGCTCTGAGTCCCACTATTCCTGAAGATGAATTGCATGCAGATGGGCGGCATGCAAGCAAATACAGACTACAAGTGTGCTCTGCATGACCAACCCAGGGCTGACGGTTAAAATCTGGAAATTTCACATCTAATTTTAAAAACAGGACCTCTGGAAACACAGTAGCCATCTTCTCACAGGGCAGCAAGTGCTGGGAGACACACAGTGGCTGCCCCCTTAGATGAGTCCTGAGTGTTCCAGTTTTCCCCCTTCTCCTTGCTCCCACTCATTCATTGAGGTTGAGTGATAGATGCCAGTTATTTCATTTGTGTTTTATTTTCCTACATGTAACCTTCATTCTGTATTCATATCCATGATCAGTAGTGTCAGGTAGTATCTAAGAGTGTAGGTCTAGATCTAGGTTGCTTAGTTTCAGATCCTGTCTCTGTCCCTCGCTGGTTGTGTGACTTTAGGCTACATATTTAATGCTCTGTGCATTGTATTTTCACCACTTTAAAATTCATACAGTGGGTTGCCATGAGGAATAAATAGGTTAATAAAGGTATGCTACATGGAATAGTGTTTGGTCGCTATCCAATGAAGGTTCTAATGATTATGACTGGTGATCATTGTTACTATTGCTGATCATTGTATACCTGCTACCCCAATATCTGAGTTACTGACTACAAATGTAATATCCCCTTAGTATCCCTTAGTATTTCTTTCATGCTCTCAGAGTCTCTGGAAGACAAAATTTGGGTAGTTTCCTGTCTGGAATAAATATGGATTCTTTGAGACAGGGAGATTTCTGGGTTCCTATGCATATGAACAATTCTAGCTAAATTCTTTCAAGAATATTGTTACCTGTTTGGCTGGTGGGAGTAGCAGCATGGTCTGAAGTGTATGTGTGTGTGTACAAGTGTGTGTTTGCAAAGCAGTTCATGTGTATCACAGCATTTTGGTTAAGGGTCTGGGCTCCATAGTTTGGTAGTGGCCTTTATTTTATTCCAGCTCTTCATCTTTCTGGCTGTGGCCTGCAGCAAGATCATTGACCTCTCTGACCATCATGTCAGTAATATGAGGATGCAATCTACTTAAGGGAGGATGGCATGCTGCAGGGGTGGCAGTTTCCTGCCCTTTTTCTTCTTTCTTAAGGGGAAATGGTTTGCTATCGCATAAACTTGAACTTGGGCTTGCCATCTATGGGTACAGGGAAGATGGTCCCTATTGAGATCCTCAGGGAGCCTAAACAAGCTGATTATTCAATGTGAGTGCATTTTGGTCATGTATTCTGAGTCAGGAGCCTGTACTGAGCTTTTCAGAGCAAAGTTCCACCCTAAGCCTGACCCCAAACATCGCACTGCCCCCAGTGACTAGCACAATTCCTGGCACAGTTTCCAAGGACTAATGGCATAAACTGACATTGCCTTCACTATTAACAAGGGGCAAAGGTGTGACTCTCATTTCAGACATGAGTGCCCCTCCCTTCCCCATCCTCCATTCAGCAGGCACAGATGGTACCGCAGGCACAGAAATGGCCTTTGGAGTCAGAAGTAAAGGTTCAGAAGTCTGACACTGGGTAACATCGGGCAGACTACATGACCTGTCTGAGCCTCCATTTCCTTTTTGCAAAATGGAAATGGGATAATCATACTGCTGTGGGAATTAAACATGATTTCAGGCAAGGCCTGGGATGTAACAGGTGCTCAGTAAATGCCAGTTTTCTGTTCCCTTTCCTCTAGTTGCTTTAAAGGGAAGGGAGTATTTTGGCCTTGGAACAATCACTTTATATATGAATTATATGGTAAATACATCCATATAATAATCATCATAAGCTCATTTCATCCATCCATTCACTCATTTTTTTCCTTTAATTAATTCACTCATTTCTTTATAGGAGCATCCTTTTAAGAGTACCTTTTTATGACAAGCCCCAAGGAGGCACTAGAGTTGCAAAAATTAATAATACCATATACTTGAGAATGTTATAGTCTTTTAAGAAAGAAAGAAAGCCCTGGCTGATGGCTCATTGGATTGGTGCTGACCTGTAAATCCAAAGGTTGCTGGTTCGATTCTCCAGTCAGGGCTGGAGCCCTGGTCTCCAGCCAGGTCCTTAGCTGGAGGCAGGTGAAAGGCAACTATATGTACATTGATGCTTCTCTTCCTTTCTTCCTCCCTCCCTGCCTTTCTCTCTGAAAATAATGAATAAAATCTTTAAAAAAGAGAAAGAAAGAGAAAGAAAATGGTTACATATAATATGACCTGATAAGGTGGTAGAGCTGTTGGAGGCCTGTTTCAAGACCCCAGTCAGTGGTTTATAATTGCATCATCCTCAACTATGCTCACTTTCAACTCTCTCCTCTCCTCCAACCAGACCTGCCCCCAGCAGGACCTGACACTGTTACTCTGTCTGGGGCTGATGGTGCAGTTTGATGAGTCAACATAAGACCACCACTTCTCTTGGCTTCCTCAGGGGTAAGCCCCATCAATGAGGGAAGGGAGAAAACCATCCACTTGTTCCTTTATCCACTGGTCCCCTTTTATTATTACAACATAGTAGTCAAGAGGAAAGGCAAGGGAGCCAGCCTGCCTCAGTTCAAACCCTGGCTCTGCAGCTCACTAGCTTCATGATTTGCAGGAAACTCCTGGGACATCCTAAGCATTGTTTTGCTAACCTACAAAGTGGCACCAAAGTGGTTGCATTAGTGGTGTGTTGCTGTCCAAAAAATTACCCTAAACCTTCATATTTTGGAACAATAGCATTTATCATCTCATACTTGGTGTAGGTCAAGAACCCAGGCATGGCTTACCTGGATCCTTCTACCTTCTACCATCAATGTATTAGCCATGTAGTTATTTTAAGGCTTGAGGTAGGTCAGCATCCACACTCACTCAAGAGGGTGTTATCAGTATTCAATTCCTGAGGACTGTAGGGCTGCGGGTCTCAGCTACTTTGAAGTTCTTGGCCAGAGGCTTCCCCTGGTGCCTTGACATGTCATCCTCTGCATTAGGCAGCTCACGGCATGTCAGCTTGATTTGTCAGAGAGAGAGACAGAGACAAAGATAGCAAGATGGAAGTCCTAGTCTTCTGTAATCTAGTCTCAGAAGTTCCATCCTACACTTCTGTGTATGCTAGTCATTAGAAGTAAGTTGCTGGGTACAATGCACACCTTGGGTTCCAGATCATTTAGGGTGTGACTGCCAGGTGGAGGGATCCTGGGAGCCATGTTGGAAGCTACACATCATGATGTGAGGAATAAATGACTTTCCACGTAAAGGACTTAGAAAAGTGTGTGGGACACACTTAATAACTCTGATAACTGGGATAATTCATTATAGATGAATTATAAGCAGGTCCTTCCTCAAAGAGCTCCCAGCTCACATGGCAAGATGTTCATTTAAAAAGACACAGAGTAGAAAATGGTTGTTGTATCATCAGGGGAGGGCAGACTTGCAGAGCTGGTAGGCCCTGCCTATGCACGTGAATTAGCAATCATTTGGTTTGGCTTGAAAACAGGACACAAAGGGAAAACCAGGTTAGTGACAGATTGGGACAGGAATTTGGAGTTCATCTCTTATAAATGGAAGGCCAGGGAGGATTAGTAAACTGAGGAATGCCATAGGCATAGATGTGTGGCCCAGAGCAGAGGGAACAAGATGAGAGATTTGAAGGCACCTATTGAAGTTTGGAAAAGAGGTTCTCTTTCTTGGTCATGATAGTGTAACAGAAGGAAATGCAGTGCAAGAAACAAAACTTTTTCTCATTTGAGACCCTTCTCCAAGACCTGCCCTTAGGAGAGTACCATCCTCTTCTTCCATGAGTGCTGCATGAATGCTGGAAATAACCCAGAGAATCCAGGCTGATATCGATGAGTCTGATCCCAGTACCACATTCAGGGCCCTCATGCACGTCATTCAACCTTCTGTATGTACCTCAAGTTCCTTACCTGAAATGAGATGATTTGCTAACTTTGAAAAAGGCCTTTTTTGAGTGCATTTTAGAAACTCAGCACTTTAGTGGGCTTTTATTATACCCATTTTACTGTTGAGAAAACAGAGTCAGGAAAGTTACTTAGCTGACTTGCTAACAATTGTCAGAGCACAGCCCAGGCTGTTATACTTAGCCTGTGTGCCTGAGTACTCTGCTGTAGTGCCAGTGCCTAAGTTCTCAGTATGTGGCCCTTCCCTCTTCAGCAAGCTGCCAGAGAAAAAGGAAAGTCTCTGTTCCCCTGAAGATAAGACATACAGACAGCTTTGCCGTAAGGAGTGGGGGCAGGTCAGACTAGCCCCAGCTCCTTTCCCAGCTCTGATTGGAGATGAGACCATTATAAATGGGTCTATTAACAATGGAAGGAATTTAAATTTTACATATTCTCCACATTTCTCCATAATCTGTTTGAGAACTCACCATTAAAGCTCTTAGAGCTGTTTATCTCAATAGGTTTTCATCACTCATCAAGCCATTTGTTGTTATCTGATAGTAAATTTGGGGAGGCACCAGAGGAGTCTGAGTGGCCTCTAGAGTTTCTGGCTTCTGAAGCTATTTTTTGGTCCCCCTCTGAAGCCTTGGTTAGCCTCACAGGGCGCAGAAGTGCTGAGCTCTATAGTCACTTCAAGAATGATATCCTGGAATGGCCTCTGTTATATCACAAAATTGTGTTGAGTTTGAAGCCCAAAAACTAAATGATGCAAGTTCTTCTGAGAGGACTCCCATCTGGATTTGGGGATAGAAAATGTGTTCTGGTGAGAAACCAGCAAAGGAAGATGCCAGATCCTTAAAACTTGGGTGACATAGAAACTCTACCCTGTGGGGTCCTTGACAGACTGGGGACTGTTCTAAGACCATAGGTGGGGGTTTGTTCTCTGAAAGCAAGAGTAACAGTGGTTATCTGTGAGATGAGGCACTAGAAGTAATTTTATTTTCTTTTCCAAATTTTCTATAATAAATTTGTTATTTTATAATTTATTACAAAAGTTCTAGTTAGAAAAATATGCCATTTATAAAATGGTACACTCCTGGTTCTGAAATAATTTGTAGTAGGCAATCACTGATGTAATCAAAATGATAGAATCACATGAAATTTCCATAATACTAATTTTAGACTTAATATGTCCAAATCAAACTTATTGATTTATGTTTTTCTCTTCATGAACTTCTCCCAATTCTGGTTTTCCCATCTCAGCAAATATCAACCCCATTCATCCAGTTGCTCAGGTCAAAAACTCTGGACCCATCCTTGACTTCTGCTATCACCATTACATGCATCAATACATCAGTAAACCCTGTCATCTCTACTTCTGAAAAACACCCAGGTGGCTTCTTCTTTTTACTGCAGTCACACTGGTCTAAGCCAGCATTCTTTCTCACTTAGAATATTGCAGTAGCTTCCTAATCGGTCATCTTGCCCTCCTCCAATCTGTTACGTAGTGGGGAGTGAGGTCATTAAATGTTAAGTTCAAACATCTCTTCTCTGTCAAATTTTTCTATGGCTTCTGCTCTCCAAATAAAATTTACACAATAAATATTCTTCAGAACAGGATTTGTTAAAATGTCTGCAATGGCTAAGTAGTGTGATATACACTAATCTGCTGATTTTCCAAGTGGTGGACTAGCCCCCATTTATTAATACTGTGGCATGAGGCACATAGACAATGGTCTTTCTCTGTGTCTCAGAAGATTTATCTAAGATGGAGTCTTAGAGGTAGAGTTACTAAATAAAGTGAACCTTTCTAATTTTATTAGGGAAGGAGAGAAGTTTTTATTTTTCCAGTTTATATTTCCACCAAATATGTATAAGACTATCTGGGAAAGTACACTCTCAACAGCAGTGAATTTTACAAATCATTCCTGTACCCTAACATCATAATTTAAATATTATATCTATTTTAATTGCATGTATTTTCATCACAAGTGGCTCATATGCCTTTTAAAAAAAACATTTTTGATCATTTATGATTTGTTTCTTTGTGTGTCTGCCCTAATTTCTGCAGGGGTATCAATTTGTTTCTTGCCTGTCCTCATCACTGACTCTCCAGAGTTTTAGTGCTTCATGCAAACAGGCGTTTGGGAAGGCGCAGTGAGTGGGAGGCAGCCTACCAGCTTGTGCAAGCTTGGACAGAGAGGGTGCTCACCAACGATCTGTTTACCCCCATAAAATGGGGCCAGGAAGAATGCCCAGGCGTCTCCCAAGGCCAGGTCTAAAGGCTCTTTCCAGAGCCTTAAATTAACGGACCAGAGATTAAATAAGTTGGCTTTTCATGCCATGCAACTTCTGCCACCACTCTTCAGCTCTGCCTTCGTGGTGCTGAGGCAGCATAGACAACCTGCCAGTGAATGAACCTGGCTATGTTCCAATACATTTTATTTGTTGACACTGAAATTTCAATTTCATTTTATTTCTACTTATCACCATATCTCCTTTTTAAAAAAATAAATGCTTTTAACTACTTAATAATGTAAAAAGCATCCTTAGCTCACAGCCTAGTTTGCAGATCCCTCTCTTGGGTCCTGGGACAATTGAATAAGAAAACATTGGAAATAACTTGACCCAGTGCTTGGCATAGACTAAGTGCTTAGCATACATCATTATTTCTCTTATTATACTAATAGAATTTTGTGGTGTATTATCAGAGTTGTCATGTTTTAAATGAAAGCTAATTCTTGCCTTTCAAACTTGCTGAAGCATGACAAGGTGGTCTAATTTGTGTGGCCCTCTCCTGCACATCACAGCTGTGTCACACTCTTGTTTCTCTTGCCCTACGTAAATGCATATAATTTGTGTTCTGCCTCATGCATTGCTGCACCCCACTCCAGTCTCTGCTCCAAATGACTGAAACTCTGTTAATTCCCAGAACACCCCATGCCCTCTTTCACCTTTAAATTCTCACCACATTCTATTGCCTAATTCTTTAAACAGCTGGGTTTCTTTCAATATTGAGACAGTCAGTAAAACAGACCCAGAATCTATAGGTTTTTACATATGCATCATTATATTCTCCTGTCCAAATTGCTTTCTTTTTAAAGAGTCTCCCACATAGAATCATGTTCAAGTTTCCAAACCTGTCCTTGGATTATTTTGAGAACCCCACCCCCAAACAGTGCTGCTGTCAGCATTATAGCATGTTGCTGTCTGCTTTGGAATTCAAATTCCTGGTCCCAAGGTACCTGGCCCACTGAAAGGGAAATGAAAGGACGTTGTTTATTCTTTAATTAGAGCATAGTACTTGCAGCTGTTGACAGTCTGATTCACACTCCTCTTGGATGGGAAGGGGACACCAAGCACTTCTGGTTGGTTGTCCTGCTATGTCCAGTGATGACAGGCACACATTGCTGCCCCCTGCCTACGGCCTCCACCAGAGACCTCTCTTAGACTTGTCAGGCTGCACTGGGAAAAGCCAGGCTTTAGGAGGAGTTAGACCAGGTTGTGTAACTGGCCTCACCACTTACTAGCTGTGTCACCTGGAATGACTACATTTTTGAGCTTCTGTTTCTTCATCTGCAAATATAGTGAGAAAATTGTCTACTGTGCAAGAATATGGTGGAGAGAGAGGCTGTCCTTAGATTATCTGACACACAGTAGATACTCAAGCCTAGTAGCTGCTAATGAATACTGCGTCAGCTAAAGCTGGCTTTGAGTTGAAGACAGGGAATGGTTGCCGTATAATATTCAACAGGCTAAGGCAAGGGTGCTTGGTTTTTGCAGTTTCAGAAATTCCAACCATGGGGAGAAAGAACAGAGGCACTTTCTGAGCAGGGCTCAGCAACATTTTTCTGTAAAGGGCTCAAAAGCAAATAGTTCACCAGGTCATACAGACTCTATTGGTCCTACAGTCATCTCCCCTTATTTGTGGTTTTGCTTTCCACGGTTTCAGTTATCCACAGTGAACTGCCATCCAAAAATATTAAGTGAAAAATTCCAGAAATAAAAATGTGTAAGTTTTAAATTGCACACTATTTTGAACAGTGTGATGAAACCTCACGGTGTCTCACTCCATTCAGCCCAGGGTGTGAATCACCTTTGTCCAGCATCTCCACCATGGAGACAGACACTCCCCACCTGTTAGTCCCTTCCAGCTGACTGCTGAGGTATCTCGGTGATTGTATTTAAGTCAGCCTTATTTACTTACTAATGCTATATTCTCATAACTTTTTTACAGTGTGTTGTTATCATTGTTCTATTTTTATTACTAGTTATTGTTAAGCTCTTACTGTACCTAATGCATAAATTAAAGTGAGATCATGCATGAGTGTTCATAGGCATGTGTGTATATTTGCCTAAGCACACATGCACTGGGCTTCTATCCATGTGTCTGGTGGCCCTTGTTTGTACCTGCACACCTCACCTTCTGGAAAGCTTCTCCAGAACAATGACCAGCATCCCATTTTTGGCCCAGGACAGAGTGAGGCTCTGGAATTACCAGAGGGAGACCAGTTAATGGTTCCATTTTCACTGTGTCTTTGGCTCTGCATTCATCAGGCTAGGTTCTGACTTCATGCTCTTTGACAAATAGTCATCCCTGTGCCCCCAAAAGCCATAAGAAAGGCTTTTGTTTGCTTGAAGGCCCTGAGTTGGAGCAACATCTAGCAACTGCGGAGGGTCATCCTGACTGTCTGCTGCCTTGACCTCTGTTCCCTTATCATAAACAGGGGCCCAGCTTTACTTCCTAGGGCCAAATGACTCCCTGGCCACTGCTGTCATTAAAATAAAACTGGTCACAGAACTTCCCTTTAATCTTTATTGAGAAACCTGTATCTATGGCCTAACGCCCTAGTCCTTAGTCTCGTTTATTATCAAATATTTAATGAGCACCAGTAGGGTGGAAAGTGGTATTCTAGACACCGAGGATACAAGAGTGCAGAAAACAGGTAAAAACCCTGCTCATGGAGCATCCATTCCAGGAGAGGGAGGTAAATGTCAATAGCATAGTAAGCTCTAGGGGGAAAAAAAAAGAAAAATGAGCGGAGGGCAGGGAGAGCAACCACATAGAGGATAGGGGACAAGGCTGCCATTGAAGTTCCTCCAGCATTTGAGTCCAGCTTCCTTCTCCTGTCTCCCTTTCCCCACCTTGGGCCTGGCATCTGAGCTGTAGCACCGCAGCCTCCCTCTCCTGTGTGCCCAGCTGCCAGTGTGAGGCAGAACCACTCTCCCTGCTCTGTATGACCTTAGACTTCACTTTGGCTGTAAGTGAGGATCAAAACAATGCCTACATCCAGGATTCTGTGCACAGCACATGGAAGGGAGCATGGGAAACCTCAGGGCAAGGCTGGCTCGAGGTTTGCATCAGTCTGTCTACTCTCTTGATGTTTGCCCTGTGCCTGACCCTCCTCTTCCCCAGTCTGCTTCCTTCAGCAGTGTCCCTCATCTCCCTCTCTGAGCTCCCTAAACATCTGCTCACTGTTTTTCCAACCAGGACCACCTCTGTGTGTTGTAAATGCATGGTGGCTGCCAGAGTCTATGGAGGGCAGAGACTCCCCAGTCCACAGCAGAGTCAGGCCCACATGTTGCAGGAGTCCATCAAAGAGTGCTGAATGAATGAATGATGAAAGGATGGAGTCTATGCTGTGTAACATAAGTTCTCTAGCCTGAGAATCAGATTTCTGGAAACCTGAGCAATAAACTCACACAGACAGTGCGTCCTGGCATGGAGGCTGACTCAAGGATGACATGAGACTGTGGGGGTTGCCTGGCTTCTTTCTTTTTCAGCCCTAGGTCACTCAGGATCCCTCTGGGACATAGCATGACACATAGGGAATAGAACAGTGGGCTTTATTCCAGGACAGCAAGGCCTACAAGGTGAATTCTAACCTAACTCCCATCCAGTCACTTGAGAGGGTGGCATCACACTGTGTAGGTGGGATGCAGCATCAAGAGCATAGGCTCTGAAGTTAGGCTACTGGATTTCCATTCTGCGCCACCAGTCCATCGCTGTGATGCTAAGCTAGTAACCTGAATGTTCTATTTGTTTCCTTGTGTATAAAGTGTCTCGTGTTTACATGGTGAGGTGGTTGTGGGAACTATATGAGATCAAACATATGAAGATACATACTAAGTGCCTGACTTCAAGAGTTGCTCGTTACAGGGAAGGTTAAACAATGTGAAGGAAGAGTTTCAGAAAACTTAGGAGGCAGTCAGTACTTGTGGGAGATAAGGAGTTCAAGGATGGGAAATGCCCCAAGATTATTGGTGCTTAGATGGTTGATTATAGTTTATAGAGTTATTTTAGTGACACATGGTGGGGTGTTAAAAATATTGGTGAAGTGAAGCTGTTTACTTGATATTGCCAAATGGTGATGATGGACGTAAACCTGGGTTGGAAGCAGGTCCTCTTACTTCAAGTTCATTTTCTCCCTTAGCTTCCATAACATACAACACATCTTTCTGGCTATTCTTTCTGTGTCCATTTGTTTCTTCCTTTCCTCTTAAAAGCTACTTTACTAAGGCTTAGTTCTCTGTTTCCATGTTTTCCTTTGTTTTTCATAAATTTCACCCATCATCTTGATGCTGTTTGCTGCTGTGAGAGTCCATATTTCAACTACTAACTTCTTTCTCGAAGCTCCAACTCAACTCACCCTCTGCTGAAAAGCATTTTTTGGGGAGTCAAGTGTGTCAGGTTAATTGAACAGACTGTCAGCCAGTGGTTCTCAGACTCCAGCCTTGTACCGGGATCATCTACAGGTTTGTGAGAACACAAATTGCTGGCCCCTCCTGCAGAGTATCTGATGCAGAAAGAGGTGGAATAGGACCAGAGATTTGCATTTCTAATAAGTTCCCAGGTAGTCCAGATGTCGCTAGTCATTTTTACAACTACTGTCTTATAATCAGATCAGCAGAACACAGGTGAAGAGAAACCTTTATTTCCATGATAGCAGGGGAGAAAGTCTAACATTCATATTGCCTCAGAGTCCTGGTGGTTATCAGAGATGGTATGTGTTCCTGAGTAACAGGAAATGTAGCCCTACTAAGACTAGGTCATTGTCTTCAGTTTCCAGAAAAGACTGTTGAAAGTTGAGAGAAGTACACTCAAGAGGTTAGTTAAGATGACCCCAGGGGTCAGTAAGCCTGGGGCAAATTCATTCGTAGAACCTGTGGATTTTGTCTATTTAAGAAACAGGTGTTATTGGCAAGTCCAGGAAAGTACTATCTCTGGTCACAAATTTATCAAGAAAAGGGGACTATGGAGGCCAGAGGCATGCCATGATTTTGTGTGCAAGGGTTGCATAAAGATTTTAACCCTTGACACTGCTTGAGTGCAGATTCTGGCTTTCCCACTTGTTAGATGAGTGCTGTAGGGTAAGCTTCTTAACCTCTCAGAGCTTCCACATTTAAAGGTGTGGAAAATAGACCTTGCCTCATTAATTTAATGTATATTGAGTGCCCACTTTGTGCAGGCCTCCTGAGGAGCAAGGGGAAGATGTTCAACAAAAGAAAGTGCCCATAGTTTCTACTCTCATGGAACTCAGGGTCCCAGGAGGGAGATAGGTATTAACCAAAGAATCAATAGATAAAACCTGCTCTAGGAAAGATGCTGTTAAAAGATGTCTATGGTAGGCCCTGGCTGGGGGCTCAGTGGATAAGGCACTGGCCTGTGAACCCAGAGGTCGCTGGTTTGATTCCCAGCCATGGCACATAATCAGGTTGCAAGCCAGGTCTCCAGCCAGGTCCATAGCTGGAGGCAGGTGAAAGGCAACCATATGTTGATGTTTCTCTCCCTCTCTGCCTCCTTCCCGTCCCCTCTCTCTAAAAATAATAAATAAAATCTTTAAAAAAAAAAAAAAATGATGTCTATGTTATCTGAGAGTCTGTAACAAACCCTTTGACCTGGGCAGGAAAATGCAGAGAGCTCAGAGGTAGAGTTCTCTGGATGAGGGCAATGAGAGAGAGAACCCTGCACACAGAGGGGTAAGCAGATGTGGGCATATTGAAGCAGGAGGAAGCAGGGTGTTTGAGGAACTAAAGGAAGCCAGAGTGACTTACACAGAGGGTAGAAGAAAGCCTGAAATAAATCACAGAATTTGACCTACATTGTAAGAGAATTGGAAAATCAATAAAATCTTTTAAACAAGTTGGAGGGACAGATGTGCATCTCAAAAAGAGCAGTTGTGAACTTTAAGTACAATAATATAGGTAAAGAGCTTATTATCACTAGTATACAGAAACTACTTCACAGCAGCCATTGTTAAGCAATGATGATGATAATGATGATGGTAATACTATGGTCTGAATATCTATGTCCCACCAAAATCCATATATTGAAATCCTAAACCCCAAGGTGATAATGTTACAAGGCATGGTCTTTGGGAGGTGAGCAAGTCACAAGGGTGGAACCCTCATGAATGAGATTAGTGCCCTGAGTAAGAAGATTGAAAGAACTCCTTCACCCCTCCCACCATGTGAAGACACAAGGAGAAGTCTGAAACCCAGGAGAGGGCCTTCACCCGATCACTGTGGCACCCTTATTTTGGACTTCCAGCCTCCAGAACTGTAAGACATAAACTTCTGTTGCTTATAAACCACCATAAACCATGGTATTTGGTCATAACATCCCAAACAGACTGACATCATCCAATATTTGTTGAGCACTTAGTCTATGCTAGGTATTACAATGTTAAGGGAAACATGATAATTAGAACTGATAATAGCACTAGCTGTGGTCCTATTAGCCTAGCCAGCAGGTAGGACAACAATGAAGAGTATGAGAAGGAATCTGGATTAGTTAACTCTTGCTGTGTAATAGATTATCTTAAAACTCAATTACTTAAACAACATGTATGAAGCGTCTCCTAGTTTCTCTGGGTCAAAAATCCAGGCACAAGTTACCTGACTCCTCTGTCTCAGAGTCTTCAGGCTATGATCAGGTGCTAGCTGGGGCTCTGGTCATCTTAGGCTCAGGGCAGGGGGCAGTCCACTTTTAAGCTCACTCCTATGGTTGTTGGTTAGATTGAGCTTTATGCAGGCTGTTGGCCAGGCATTGCCCTCACAACATAACTTTCCTCACAGTGAGCAAGTGAAAGCACAGGAGTGAGTATAAGCAAGAGGGGAAGTGAAGGTTGCACATCCTCATCTCAGAGGGACCCTCATCATGATGCAGTGTTCCATCAGAGTGAACAGAAAGTGGAGTGCATGATTAGGGTGGAGCACTTCACATGGAATGAATGACCAGCAGGTGGCCACATCACTGGGACTATTGTAGAGGCTGTGGCCACAGCAGCAAAGGAGTCAGACAGAGGTGGATGGATATAAGGCTGCCCAAGAATGACTCAGAGGTCAAGTGGGGCTGAAACTGCAGATAGAGGACAAGAGTGAGTTAGGGAGATGCCTTTGGTGTTCTGGCCTTCTTTCTAACCCTCATTCTCATAACGCCTTGAGTTGCTTCCTTCAGCTATAGGGATAAACTACTTACTTATCTGAGGATAAGTAGCTGCCTCCATTTTCACAACCAGGCATCTGTGTGATTGTCCTGAGTTAATATTTATCACTTGACTTGGCCTTCAGTAAATCTCAGTACATAATAAAGATGAGCAAAGTGCTCTACTTGCCACTTAGTGCAACCTGGTGCTTCATCTTCTGGAGGGAAAGGAGCAGAGCTTGCCTACATTGGAGTAGATGGTGGGGAATCCCAGGGGAGATCCTCTCATCTGGAGCAGCCCACGTGGTTCCCTGAGTGTGCATGCTGTTACATGACCTGGTGTGAACCTCGGTATCCAATTGGGAGAGCTTGGGAGATGTATCCATGAATCCTTGAGCCTCAGTTCCCTCATCTGTAAAGCGGGCAAGACATCTTAGCTTGGATTGTCCCAAAAGCTGACCCTAAGATGATGACTCATGTATAAATAGTATATTTGGAACCTGATTCCAGGAGACAGAATTAAGGGAGTGGTGAAGGAAGAGGAAAAAGGGAAGCCATTCTATAATGGGCGAGTTAGAACTGTAGGTTCTCTAGGAACCAATGTAGAACAACTTGATCCTCAATGGAATCCCACCCAAGAGACCAGGGAGCTGGGTGCTTACCTATCAATTCCTATCAGCCATTGGTCCCAGCTGGTATATCCCAGGGGTATGGGCAAGCTGGCAGTGTCTGCCACATGGGGCTCCATCAGTGTCATGTACATTCTTCTTCTTCCCTGTCTGAGTTTCTTGAGGCTATTCCTTTAACCTTATCCCCCTGGCAAAAAGCCTATAGTCAGGACTTAATACATGCCTTTTGAATGAATTGCAACAATTAAAGATTTGTGTGAAATGTTTAGTGTAGTGTCCAACACTAAGGAGGTACTCCGTGAATTTTTATGCATTTTGTCACAGTTTGTTGGCTTGGTGAAGAAAAGCATGTACTCAGGGATTTGTTTGAATTTTGAGAAGGATTTATGACTGCTTACTGGCCTAAGAAAAGCTGATCCCCTGATTCACATCCCAATAGTGATGTGCAGTTTGCAAATGGTTGTCCCAAGCATCATTTCATTTCATTGCACAGGGGCCCTAGGGGATGCTGGTGCTCTTCCTGTTGCACAGTATCAATCAACCCCATGGGTCTCCATTGTGTTTCTAGGCAGAGTTGACATGTCTGTCTAGACAACTTCATTTCCACTCATTCATTTGCCTGGAACAGCAGGTACATTTGCCTGTGTGCATAGACACAGAGGTAGAGGCCAAGGAAAAAAGGCAGGACTGAAAGACCCTGCTTGCCTGTCAAGAAGTGAGGCTTACCACTTCACTTTTATACACGAAGTCCTGAATGTTATTATTTTCTCCAGTTTATGTGAAGACATGGAGACTTTGATAGATGAAAGGACTTGGCCAAGGTCATTCAGTAGGTAAGCTGCTGAACCTATACCAGAACCTGACTTTATAGCCCTATTCCTGTCTATAACACCAAAAAAGCTATAAACATAGACCTAATGCTCTTTTTTCTTTTTCTTTTTTCAAGATTTTACTCATTATTTTTAGAGAGAAAGGAAGGGAGGGAAAAAGAAAGGGAGAGAAGCATCAATGTACAGTTGCCTTTCACCTGCCTCCAGCTAAGGAACTGGCTGGAGACCTGGCTTGCAACCTGGTTATGTGCCCTGACTGGGGAATTGAACCAGCAACCTTTGGGTTTGAGGTTGCCACCAATCCACTGAGCCACACCAACCAGGGCGACCCAATGTTCTTGAACAGATTATTTTAAGTAAGGTGATCAGACAAAATTACAAAAGGGTTAGGCTTTAGGGCTGAAATCTTAAAGGAAGTGTATGTTTTAAGAGTCTTTTAATTACAAGGGACAAAAACTCAACTCAAAATGGCTTTAGGAAAAAATGCATTGGAGTATTTAACAGATTCAGGTATGGATAGATCAAGGAATTCAAAGAGTGCCATTGGGTACATGTCTCCTTTTGATTTACTCTTGAATCTCATCCAGGCTCTCTTCAGTAAGGAAAAACATGATCACAGGCAGCTACAGGATTTATATCCTACCAGCTTGGTCACCCCAACACAACTTATATTTTTTGTTTTCCAATATAAGTTCAGCCAACAGCATGAGGTATGCTTGTTGGCTCAGATTAGTGGATGGTGTCTTATTCCTGACACTTGGAGTTGCAGATTAACTTCAGGTAAACTGCCTGGACTGATACTTGGATGTGATAGCTCCCTCAAAATAAAATTAGAGATTGCTTCCTGAAGAAGAGGTGAGTGATATTAATATCAACAGGCCACAAATCAGCAAGCAAGGAAACAAAGAAATGTACTTGCATTTTAGGTGAATATTTGGAGTTTAAGATCAGTCCATCATCCCATTACCATCTCTTTTGGCTTCCCTTTAGCATTAATAAACATGGAGGATACTGCATAGAGATGCAGGAAACGTGCTTGAGGCAGAGAACATAGAAGTGGGAATAGAAGCTGCAGGTACAGATGCTATGACAGGGTTTGCCTTACACAAAAGTCAAGGCTAGTGTTTCTTGATTCAATACCTCCTGTGTGCCCAGAAAGTGCCTAGCTCTTTTAAGTGGTTTGTATAGGAGACATTCATCACGAGATCTGGAATTAGACCGAAACAGAACCCTAGAAGCTTTGCAATTATAAGAGACTCATCTGCCCACTGCCAAAGGAAAACTCTTAACAGAGTTGGTGAAAAGAAAAGGAATTTATTTAAAGGTTATATAGATTTAGGTTAGAGGTGAAATTCTGCTTCCTTTAAAATGTCCCAAAATACGTAGTCCTGCCAAATTAGGCCAATTTTAGAACAGAGAAGTCAGAATTACCATCTTTTTATAGAAAAATAGGCGTTCACAGCTTAGCACTTCCCTGCCACAGTTCCTGGCAGCTTCCATTCATTTGTGTCTGGGGGAGGGTCTGGCATGCTTCTCCTAATTCTTAGTTCAGAATCTTTTTCAAACCATGGGGCTTTCTGCCTCTAACTTTTAAACTGCATGTACTTCCCTAACTTTGTGCAAACCACATGTGTGTCTTAATGGCTGCTGCCTTAGTTTTAAATTCCTGATTGTGGTCTTTGACACAGTGGGCACGGGAACCAGTTCTGACCACTCACCATTTTCTCAAAGCCCTGTAAGTTTTTTGTCATTATTCTATGGTTAAAGTCCATTCTATTTTTCTCAGCATGCAAAGGACAAAGGCAGTGCTCCACTGAGTCCCATTCCCCATTTCCAAACCACAGAAATGGCCTTCTTTCACTCTGTAACAAGACCACTTACACTTTATCCAGAATTTTTTAGTTGCCCGACATCAGTCAAAACCTTCACTTTCTGGTGCTCAGCTTCCTTTTCTGCAAAGTAAGGATGATGATATCACTTTGCTGTTAGAATTAAAGCCAATCATGCCCTAAGAGTAACTGTGTCATTTTTATATTTCTGATCCCCTTGATGACGTGAGGTCAGTTGGATTCTCCTTTTGCAGATTTGTGTAATATTCCTCTCTCTGAATCCAGGCCCAAGGCCTTCCTGTTGTCAGAAACACAGTTAGATAGCTAAAGCAGGGTCAATTGCATGGAGTCTTGTGTTTTTTCACTTACGCTTGTGCTTCTAACAGAGCCATGCTCTCCTCATCCTAAATCCATGGGATTTTAAGTCAGAAAGACCTGCATGTAAGTAAGTCTCATTTCCACCCCCATGCTGGCTTTGTGACTCATAAAGTACTCTTACGATCCACACTAAGTGACATTTTCCAATATCACAGTTAGTTAGAAAGTGTCAATTGTGAGGAAGCCCAGATTTTTAACATTGGTCTTCTGATTCTAGAAAGAGGAGACAAAAATCTAGGATTCTCACCTCTTTAGGAATCTCTAGAAAGCCAAGAACTAAAATAACAAAGTAGACATTCAAGAATTCAGGTAGCAATTAGAAAACCAAGGTTGCTTTCCCCCACCCCCATCCCCAGTTTCATTTATTCATTATACAAATACCTGATTGTACACTACATACTGGACACTCTAGAAGGTAGTGGGGACTTGCTATTAAAAAAAAATGTGTCAGGACCATAAGGGCTTCCTGGGATCGGACGCAGCCTCTCCTGCCCACTGTATTCATCTTAGAGTCACTATTGATTGCAGGATGGGTGTCAAAAGTCTGCTCCAATATTTTTGCCCAAGAGGCCATCGGACTTGGGAGGATGGCTCTTGACAGTCAGAAGTCTCTCTCACAGACGTATTTCTACACCATCCTTCACTAAAAACAGCAACAACTCATGATCAGTGACAGTGCCACATTGTGGATGTTTCCTCTGTCAGTCTGGCTCCTGACTCAGTTTTGATCTCAATGGACCCACCTCCCTCCCCTAGGGTTATTTAAAGGTCACCTCAGCATGGCCATCTCTGACCACGCTGTTTAAAATCATTTGCATTTCCCCTAGCCCCATCAGTGCTCCCACTCTTCTCCTGATTAATTTTTCTCAATAACAGTTACCTCTTCTAATGTAGCATCCAGCACACTTGTTCATTTTCTGTTGCCTATCCTCAGGCAAGAGTGAGTGTAAGTTCCATGAGAGTAGGTTATTTCTGCCTGCATAACTGCTGTGTCCCTAGAACCAGGAATGATAAATTCAGATTATGGGTAAATGAAAAGATGAGTTTAATATTTGCAATATCTCTCTGAGATTGGGTTTATTATTAGCCTCACTTTATAGATGATGTGACTGAAGGTTGGGGAGTGTTTTACTTTCATTTTTGTTTTTAGTCAATTTGCCCCCAAATGTCACAAAACAGGAGAGGCCAGAGGCACAATGCAAGCCCCAGCTCTCTGGATTCTAGTCCCATGCTGCCTGAGCAGCCCCTTGGAGGGAAGCAAGGCAATTCTGTGGCAGTCCTGGTTGAGTCAGCAGTGCTGTTTATGCTCATAGTGTCTATAAAAATGTTATTTTAGTCCTGACATTGATGCGTATGAATAAAATTTAGTCCTCATTCAGAAGCACATTAGCTGAAGCCATTTGGCGTCCAGTTATGGCGTTAATTTTTATGGAGAAGAACACACTGGCAAGGAGCGCCTCCTCTACCTTCAAGCAGAACAAGCCCCTCGAAGGCTAGGTTGGGTGACGCTCACCTCAGTGATAGGCATTCTGGCTCGAGGCCGCAGCTTTACTTATGGGACCCAGCATGTAATTTTTAGATGGCGGTTTGTTTTGCCACTGTGCTCCATCTCAGGACTGGCAATTACGTTCCATTAACAGGCAAACATAAACCATAAATCATTGATCAAAAACAGGTTGTTAATCGGTCTGGTAAAGCATCTGCAGCTGGTAGGGCGCGGACTGCAAGTTGATGGATGCCTGAGCTCAGGACTTGCCCAGATAGCCCATTAAAGTAATACTGCTAGCAATTTTCACTAATATTTATTGAGCTAGTTTCCTATATGCCTGAGTACTCTATCCTCACAGCAACCCTGAAAAAACTGTTCCCATGTTACAGATGAAGAGGCTGGATTCAAAAATGGGTACATGGCTTGCCATGGTCCACACAATTTGAAAGTGGCAGAAATGGTGTCCAGCCCAAGCATGTGAATTCTAACTTTGTATTGTAACAGCCACCTGCCTTCTTCTTCTTGAATGCCACCACCAGGGGGTAAAGTGGACAGTGTTTGAAGCCACCTGGCCAAATGTCTGACTCAGCTCTGCCCCAACCCATACTCCCTTCCCCCACTGTGGCAGCACCTTTCTGTAGAACAGACCTACTGACTGCAACCTTGAGGAGGCAGTGGGAGACACTTAGAATCTGCAAGATTGAATTTTAACTCATGTTTCCAACAGCTGACACTGACCAACACAACTGAGCTGCTGACTAATTCATCTGCCTTCAGCTCCATGCCTGTCTTGGAAGAGCAGCTGGGCCCATTCACATCCTATTAACCTTGTCTGTTGGAATGACACCTGGCTGTGCTGAAGCCTTGGTTCCCATAATTAGGAATGTAAACAATGCCAGCTTCCTCCCCTCAGCCAACAGTGGCTCTGTGCCTCCCAGAACAGACACCCTCGAAGGCTAGGGCCCAGAGGGACTGTGAATGCCTCTTAGTCTTGGATGTAACTTAACTTGTTGATGCCAATCCTGAGCCAGAGCTTTCTGGTGTATGACCTTATTTAACCTCATGACCTCTCTCGGGTTGTTTCTTCCAGTTTTATGAAGAACATGGACTTCCACTGAGATTGAATATATATCTTAGATGACACAGCTACTTATTCTCTGGGATAGTTTTTTTTTAATTATCGAAAGTCCATAGTACACATTAATTTTCTATGTTGTATATTTCATGGGCAACACAAATTTGTTTGGACAAATTTATACGTGTACACCAACCACTAAAAGTCTTCTGTGTTCCTCCACCCTGAACTTTGGCAAACACTGACCTTTTTACTTTATCTATAGCTTTGCCTTTTCCAGAATGCCATAGAATTGAAATCATACAGCATGTAGCCTTTTCAGATTGGCTTCCATTACTTAGTCATATGAATTTAAGTGTTCTCCATCTCTTCTCATGGCCTGATAGCTCATTTCATTTGAGCACTGAGTAATAGTCAATTGTCTGGATGGACCACAACTTATTTATCTATCACCTACTAAGGGACTTCTTGGTTGCTTTGGAGTTTTGGCAATTATGAATAAAGCTTCTATAAACATCCATGTGCTGGTCTTTTTGTGGACAGAAGATTTTAACTCCTTTGGGTAAATACCAAGGAGCACCAATATGCTGGATCATATGGTAAAAGTATGTTTAGTTTTGTATGAAACTGCCAAACTATCTTCCAAAGTTGCTGCACCATTTTGCATTCCCACCAGCAATGAATGAGAACTCCTGTTGCTTCACATCCTCACCAGCATCTGTGTTGTCAGTGTTCTGGATTTTGGCCATTCTAAACAACTTTTGAATCTAAATATTTTGTCTGTAAATGCAGTGAGCCTTCTAGTAGGATAATAATGCCAACTCAATAGAACCAATGTGAGGGTGAAATTATATTGTACATGGATTATAAGATCTAAAAGTTGGCACTGTGCCAAGTGAATTAGGCGGCTTTAATCCTCATAATAACCTAATGAGTCAGGTGCTATTATCATCTCCATTTTGCAAATAAAGAAACAGAAGATTAGAGGCCCAAGGATGCATAGGCATTGGCAGAGCTAGATTCATACTCCACCCTGCCTGACTGCAGGGCCTGTGCCCTTAACCATTGTGCTTTATATTGCCTCCTATATAACAGATGTACAATAGAAGTGTGGTGTTCTGGTGTACAGCAGAACCAGCCCCCATCCGTTTCAGCACTGTGATGCCAGTGTCCCCGCAGTGGCTTTTGGTGTAAGACCCTGCAGTCCGCTCACTCCACACCTTGGCCAAACCCTGTGCCCATGCTTGTAGAGAGAACAGACACCTGGAACATCACCCTTCTCATTACAGCCCAGCATGCTCCTTGAATCCTCGTATCATCAATAACATCGATACCAACTAATTTAAACCCACTGAGCTGGTGAACTCAGGCTGCGTGTGTGTTTATGAGCGGGATAATAAGTAGGTATTCAAACCAAGCACTTCTTGCTTTAATTAATGCAAAAGGTAAATTTTTAAGGAAGCACTTGGAGCAATGTTTTACATTGGCATCATTTATTATATATGATGTTTAACACTTTTAATCACTTTACTTCTGTGTTGATAGCTACTAAGAAAAAAAGAGGCTTTTGTGGTGATTGTGACCCAAGAATTAATGTCAAGGTGAGCTAGATTATCATTAACCCCTGAGTTATCCTGGTCTCCTGAGGATACAGTAAGGATGTTGTTAGCTGTATTAATGGTAATCAGGGAGATGATGTTAGTGATTAGCAAAATAGTGACTCCATAAGAAACAAATCTCTTAGAAAAGCTAAAATGACGGACAAGAGGTTAACATTTATTGAGGACCCACTGAATGTGCCAGGGACATGCTGGGCTACCTACATGCCGATTTAACTCTGCAAACAATCCTATGAGGATGGCTACAGTTATGTCTATTACACATGAGTAAATGAAAAGGCTGAGACAGTGGTTCATTCATTGAAACTTGTGCATTGTGCTAGTTCACCATGAGGATATGATAGTGAACACTATTGTACACACCCTGCCCTAATGGGGCTTCTATTCTGGTGGAGGGACTAGATATTTATAATTGTGAGACAAATTGTAAGACAAGGGAGAAATGGAAACTTGAAAAGGTGAACCTCACTTAGATTTTAGGGTGAGGAGTCAAGGAGGGCTTTCTGGAGGAAGTGATATCTGAACTGAAAGCTGGATGATAGGCCAAGCTCAGCCAGTCAGAGAGGTGGAAGAGGGCTGGAAGAGTAATCAGGTAAAGGAAATAGTATATATCAAGATATGAAGAAATCACAGAGGTATGGAGAAACCACTAACTTGCTAAGGATTGTGCCTCTCAGTGACAAAGCTAATATTTGAATCTATGTTTATCTGACTCTTTCCACAGAAATTCAAAACAAAAGGAAATCTGTGATCTTCTTAGACTTATAATCAACATGTCCAATCTTCAAAGGAAATATCCAAGTAGTTTGTAGTAGCCTGGGAACCCCCAATTAGGAGCACAGTGGTTAGATACTGACACATGTGGGTCACACCTTGGTGGGGCTTTGAGGGGAGGGTGAGAAACTTCTTTGGCTTCCTTTAGGGCCTCTCAAGATAGGGATAGAGTTATTTGTGTTGATATCTCTGTAAGTTTTAGATTGTTAGGACAAGAAATCCCAGTAATGCTGGCTTGAACACCTATGAGGTGCAGAGGTCATTTTGCTGCAGGTGTTGCAGGTTCTCAGGGCACTAAGATGGGCTGTCTCCTGTTGCTCAGGGATGTCTTTCACTTCGTATGACCTATTCCCAGGCAGGCCCTTCCTCTATAGCGGCTAAGGGGCTGCTGCCTTATGACTTACTACTTTGGCTTAAGACAAGCTAAATGGACTGGGATGAGGTAAGATAGGGTGAGAATCTAATTCTCTGTGAGATCAACAGAAAGCCTGGAATTCTGAAATGATGACTGATTGGCCAGGGTTGGGACACCTCCTCTGCTGGAACTGATCACTGTTGCAAAAGAAAGCAATAAGCTAATTGGCTGAAGCTTGGTTCAGAGCTGTGCCTGGGCCGAATATCTAGTAGGCGCAGATTTTTGAAGAGAAAATGGGGTTGTTGCTGAAATAACAGGGGGTAGATCCTGGACTCCACCCTTTACCTGACATCCAAAGGATATCAATTACATCTTGAAATCCCAAGGACACTCATGACAGGAACCACTCTTTGGTGGTATAGAAGGGGAGTCCAGCTGTTACGGAGGCAGTAAGGGAGAAAGCAGAAACCAGAAGATTGGGTTCCCTTCCAAGGCCCCCTATACCTGCTATGACACCTTGGGTGCATCTTTAACCCCAGGGCCTCAGATCTATTGCTTGTATAATGAGGGTGTTGGTCCTGAACTTGAAGGGCACTTGCTGATGTTCTAAGTTATTGTCAGGTACCTCGGTCAGGTCCTTTTTTAATATATTTCTCCTTTCCCTATCTATACCTTATCACATTTTTATTTTTATTCTAAGTAGTCTTGTTTGGTGTTTTTAATCCTTTACATTTATTTTTTTCTTTCTTATTATAATATATTTATTCTCTTTATTGCCTATTTTATCTTATTTATGCTATCTACATGTCTTACTATTTCATACAATAAAAAATAAAGAGTACATAATGTATAGTGCTTATTTATGTTTCTGTATTTATCATTCCAATACTGCCTTTGAGCTCATTTCTTCTATTAGTAAATGCAATTAACTTGATTCTACTTATTTACTTTTTAACCAATATTCATTTATTTAAATATGTTATTTGTTTTCAATGCTAAGTCTAAAGACTCACTATTATATGTTGTATTAATAGCACTGGAAATCTAAACTGTACTTAAATACCCCAGCAACATTGAATAATAATTACATTATAGCTCTTTGCAATTAAGAAAAGTAAAAGCATTTTAACAGCCAAGATCTTATTTTCATCTCACAAAAGCTCTGTGAGAGGAAAAGAAAAAATGAAGTCTCTGAGAACTACACTCTCTTGCCTAAAATCACACAGCTGTACTGCCCATTGTTCGTTCCACTCCAACTTGTTCTTTTGCATGAACACCATGCACCTCTTGAATAAACCCAAATGCTTGGAAACTGATGTCATTGTTTTTCTGAATACAATTTAAATCTCATTTGCATCAACTCTCCCAGAATGCTCTTTCCTAAACCCATTCATTAAAGACAGTGCAATGTTCACAGCGGGCTAAGAAGGTAGCAGGTATCACAGCAGACTCTTTTCTGAATTGCGCTCTTTTTCTCAAGCTAATAAATACTGCTTTTACAGGAAGTATGGCCTTGTGGAAAGAGCTTGACCTTTGCAGACATTAAGACATTTGTATCTTTGCTCTATCACTTTGCTCAATTTTCTGTACAGGGACAGCAGCCCCATGTAAAATGATTTTAGTATATAGAAGAAATTGTTGGTTTATGTATCTACAAAGTTCAAAGGCAGCTTTTGCTTCAGGTATGGCTGGATTCAGGGGCTCAGATGAGACAATCATAGCAGCATTATTTACAATAGCCAAGTGCTGGAAACAGCCTAAGTGCCCATCAGTGGATGATTGGATCAAAAAACTTTGTACATTTACATAATGGAATTCTACACAGCAGAAAGAAAGAAGGAACTCCTAACCTTTGCAACAATGTGGATGAAACTAGAAAGTATTATGCTTAGTGAAATAAGCCAGTCAGTGAAGGACAAATACCATATGATTATCACCCATTACAGGACAATAATGAACAAAACTAACAACAAGCAAAACAGAACCAGATATATGAATACAGTGAGCGGGCCTTCAGAGGGCAGGGGGAAGGAGGTTGGGGGGAGCAGGGAGGAGGAGGCAAGGAAGGAGAGCAGTTTAGACAAGAACCTAGCATGGAGGAACCATGCCATCCATATGGCAGGTGGCATTGACTTTGGTGGGGAGTAGGTGGGTGGGGAAGAGGACAGAGGGGAGCAAAAGAGGGATGGATGTAATGCAACAACAATTAAAAAAATAAATAAATAAAAAAGACTGCCTCTCATCCCAGCTCTTGATTGTGCTTTCATCTATTCAGCTCAACGATCAGATCAGATTGACCTCTGGGCAGCTTCAAGCCACTCTAGGTATACAGTTTACCAGCTCAGTTAGCACCTGAGTGAAAAGAACTCTTGTTTTTCAACAATTCCAAAACTAATTTTAAGTGGGCTCTAATAAAACAGACCAGAGTTCCAGGCTTATCCCTTGCAATCACTAGCCAAGGGAGGAAATAAAACTATTGTCTATGTCTCAGCCATCTGCCCACCCCAGATGCATAAGGGCAGAAATTTGGATAAATGGTTTCTCAAAGAGAGAACTACTGAGTGCTGGCAGGAGAAAACAGGCAAGGAAAGAGATACATCAGGAAACTTGCCTCAGTAACCTTGAGCAACATATTTAACCTCCCTGAGCCTTAGTCTTCTCATTTATAAGACAGAAATAATGACACATACTTTTTTTTGGATGAAATATTGGAAGTATTTTGCACATAGTAGGCAAAATAAATGTGAGTTTTCTTTTCTCTCTTCTTCTGATGCCTCCACTTCTGTTTTGCCCAACCAGGACTATGTATTGGAACAGTGGCCCCATGTCACCTTGCTGAGAAGCACATTTGCTCCCATTGATTTGTTCTTTCTCTTTATGAAACATTTATTTATTTATAGATAAATAAATATATTTATTTATAGATAATATGGGCCAGGGATATAATCAGTATAAATAATGATATAGGGAGTTCTTTATTGGGCTGGAAACAAGTGAAAAAATATGATTAGAGACCAGATAAGATTTTGGATCAAATGCCTTCTCATTGTTAGTTATAACAATTCTCTTCAGGCATAGGTGGTGACCACACTATACCCTGATACCTTCTTGGAGTCTAAGAAGAATTCTCCTTTTGTTGTGTGGCTGCTTTGCACCTGTCCTGTACCAGATGGCTGGGATAAGACTGAGACAAGACAAAGTGATAGGGCAAAATTTTACAGCTTCTAGGTACTTTGTGTGGTTTAAATATCTAGAGATATTCATATCATTTTAAGTTATGACTTAGAATTTCAGCTATATTATTTTTCTTACATTTGGTTTCTAATCTATCTAAAACTTTTGTGTATAGTATAAGGTAATGGCTTCTATTTTTTTCCAGATAGTAGACAGTTGTGCCAACACCATTTACTAAAGAAAAAAGAAACAAACCAACTATGCTTTAATTACTGGCATTATATCATATACAATTGTCATATATAATGCAACTTATCTCAAGGTTTCTTCCCCACCTCCCAAACTATTTACTTGTATTAATTCCATATTGTTTTGATTATGGTGATTTCACAGTATGTTTTATACCTTGCAAGGCAAGTAATTACTCACTATTATTATTGACTCATATTTTTAGTTATTCTAGAAAATGTATTCTTCCATGTGAAAACTAACATCATTTTATAAAAGTAACAAAAATTTGTATCCAGATTGAAATTATATTAATATGGCAATTTTCAAATAATTGAGATTTTAATAAATTAAGTCATTTCATCCTTGAACAGTATATATTTTTCAACTTATTGACCTATAAATTAATATTCTTAAGTACAGTTTTATAGATTTCTCCCTAAAAGTTCCATATCTTTTTGGGTTTAACGCATTTTAAGTATTTTTATGTTTATGCATTTGATTTTTCAATTTTCCTTTCTATCTAGTGAGTGCTTTATTTAGAAAATGTATTGATGTTTTGTATTTACCTTACATCCGGTCACTTTATAAAATTAAAATTAATTTTTTTTATCTGTAGGTTTTAGACTTTCTAGATTTACAATAAATTATATCAGCAAAAAGAAAAAAAATTAAACCTCCAGACAAATGCAAATAATACTTAGTGATGCAAGGCATTCTTCCCTCATTCTTGGTTCCTATGAAATGGTTTTTGAGAGTTTAAACAAAGCAGAAATAATTTCCCTATGTCATGTCAATTTCCAAACTAATAGTTCCTTTAATCAATTCTCATATGATATATTTATAAGGCTGAATTGGCTAGAAATATTTTGGTGACAAATGGCAGACACTGAATTCATAGCACATAAAGAGCATTTGTAGAGACACATAACTGAAACATTCATAGTGACTTCAAGAGATTGTCCTGAGGTTCTCATTAATGGCAGTAGGACCCTCTCTTTTCATCTCCAATCTGTAGTATTTTCCCCACTGGCTTCATGGTCATAGTATGCCCTTCTAGCCCAAAACTTAATGTCCCTTCAACTCAGCAACCCCAGCAAAAAGTAAACATTTTCCTAATAGTTTCAACTGAAGTCCTGACTTGAGTGAATGATCATGAGCCTGAAATGTAAAAACTAGAGCCAGTTTTCCCAGGAAAATAAAACTTGATTGGGTTTGCCTGTATCATGTAGCCTTTGCTCTGGCTAATTTTAAGGCCCATCATCTACTAAAAATGGTCAAGGGGTGGATGCTTCCCTGAAAAGAAATGAATATTGTTCCCCAAAGAATGACAATAAGCACCAGGTGGCTCCTCATCATTCTAGTCTTCCTCTGGATATGTTCTCTTTCTCTTAAAAAAAAAAAAAAAAAAGATAGTTCTTTAACCTTCAGCACTAACTATATCAAAGTGTACTGACCACATCATATTTCTGAGGCATATTGAATAGGTGTTGACTTATTGATATCACAGATGTGATAACTTTCTTGGCCTTATCAATAATGTTTAATATCATATGCAAGCATTTTTAGAATTATCTTCATCACTCCATGTTACTGGAGTATTTTCCATTCTAGTCTTGACACTTAATCTTTTTTACATTTTTTCCAGGCTTGTGCTATTTGATGAATATTTATTTTCTTCATCTATTCCTATGGCCAAGCCTTCTCCCAACCCAAATTCCCATTACCGGAGATGAACGTCCCTGTCTTGTCCATTTGATGAATTCATAGTCAGACTCTGAGAACTACCAAAATGCTCATGCTGAAGTGCTCTGATAAGGTTTTAAGAATTCTCTCTGAGCATTTATCACATTATGCTTTCAAAGAATACTCTGTAAATGACCTAAGACTCTCCTTTGAAGGTTTAATAGAATTCACTTCTGAAGCTTTCTAAGCATGTATATTTTTTTTCTTGAAAAATGGAATTGCTTCTGCACCTGAGACAATTTCTCCATTCTTTAGTATTGTGAATTTGAATTTTCTTCTGCTGCTCTTCATTCAGGAGATTTTTTTCCCAGAAAGCTATATTTGGGATTGTATTAATCATTTTAACTATTTTTTTTTACTTCATAATCTAGTAATCTCTGTTTTTCTCTTTGTAAATTGATGCCACCTGTCTTCTTTGTATTTGTTTTGTTATTTTCCTAGGTCCTTGAACTCTATTTTTATTTGTAGAATTAAATTTTTTAAACATTTATAACTATGAGTTTTCCTCCAGCAACTACTTTAGACATATCCTATGGTTTTTAACAATTCACATGGAACTTTCTGTTTAAAATATAATTTAAAATAGTTATGTACTTATCTCTTCTACGAGACTACTCATAAACAAGGGTGAACAATCTGTACAGCAATATGTGAACAGAGAATCTAAGAAGTGGTGGTTTACTCTGTGGATAAATGTGCACAATGTTGAAAAGTAAATGTACCTATTTTTGCCCAAGTCTGTAGTTATGTTGGGACCTCAGCAACACTGGCTAGTTTGAAAAAGGTGATAGAGTTAGAGCCTTGTGGTTTGCAAGACATAGATACCCACTTTTAGCTTAAGCAACATAGGTATTTATCAGCTCACGTAGCTGAAACTTCCAGGTAAGGAAGACATTGGACATGGCAGAAATCAGGCACTTTTATGACACCATCACATGCCTTTTCTCTTTCTCATACAAATCCCACTTTATACCTACATTTTTTGTCCTTCTCAGGAAGGATGTAATGAGATGCCCTTCCTCCACAGATTCACACATAGGCTTCTCATCATTCACAAAGCTCAGAGAAAAGAGGTATATCCAGAGAGGTACATTAAAAAAAAACCAAGATGGTCTAACTTGGGATATGTGCTCAGCCTTGATTGTATTTCTGTGCCTAGGGAGAGGAAGGACTTTAATGGACAGTTCCTGGTTCCTAGTGATCTCCCAGGATATCAGCAGGCGTATTGCAAAAGAATGAACTTTGGACAGACAAGCAGATGCTACAATGGCTGGTCCCTGGGAGGTCAACCAGAGAGGGTTCAGTTGTCAGTGTCAAAAGGAGGAGTGTGTAGATTCTCGGAAGGGTCAAAATGGAAAGAACTTGAATTCCACATTGAAAATAGTCAGGCTGCCCTGGCTGGTGGCTCCATGGGTAAGTGTCAACCTGTGAACCCAAAGGCTTGCTGGTTCGATTCCCAACCAGAACGCATAACCAGGTGGCAAAGCCAGGTCTTCTGCCAGGTCCTTAGCTGGAGGCAGGTGAAAGGCAACTATACATTGATCTTTCTCTCCCTCTCTGCTCTCTCCCTTCTTCTCTCTCTGAAAATAATAAATAAAATCTTGAAAAGAAAAAGAAAATAGTCCAGTTTCCTAGATATATTACTTAAGAAGGAAGAATATTACTTATGTACAGGGTGTTTGCAATCGTTTGGCAATAACTTTGCATCTCCTTATTTTATGTGCATATTAATTTTGAAGAACTATATTTATAAAGTTATGACCTAACATCATTGTTTCAGATGTAAAGTATTAAATTCTGAGAGCAACTATCATGTTGAAGGAATACGGTGTTAGAACAATTATAGATTCTGGACTGTGTGCAGGGCAAACTGCTAAGGAAATTGTGGACTTCAATAACATCCCTTTATGTAGCTTACAATGTGAAGAAGGTGTATGATGCTGATCCTGATGTCACACACCAACAAGGAAAATGTAGAAGGTATGCAAGGATCCCACAAGTCCAGATATTGTACACAGAATCCAGGAGATCCAGGATGTTTACCTTGACATTTTGAGAGAAGTAGTTGTACCATGGATGAATCAAGTCATAAATGGATGACATTTTATCTTCCAATAAGATGGTGCACCAGCACATAACTCCAAAAAGGTGCAAAATTTTCTCAGTGTCAATATTTCTGAAATTTGGTCAAAGGAAATCTGGCTGCCTAGTTCACCAGATACAAATCCTTTAGACTATTATGTATGTAGCATTTGTGGGAGAGAAGTTAATAAACAACCTCATTCTAATAAAGAGGCTGTTAAAGCTAAGAATGAAAACATGATGATGTCCATGGATAAAAAAAAAGTTAATTAAAACATGCTCTAGATTCCAAAGTCTAATCAAGCCTATTATTGCAGCATATGGAGACTTTTTTGAACAATTTCAAAAAATAATGACTATGTTTATGTATTTACATATAAGAATAAATTTATTTCAAAATATAACACTTTTATGGTATGTTGTTTATCTTACTAAAATTTCGCCAATTGATCATGCACACCCTATAGTATTTGATCAGGGAATAGTTCATTTGAATCTAATCGTGAAGAACCATCAGGCAACTCCAAATGAGGAAAGGTCTATGTGGAAGAAAAAAAGGAACTGTATTTTTTAAAAATGTCAATATCATAAAAGATAAAGGTTGTGGAAATGTTCCAGATTAAAGGAGACCAAAGAGACTGAGCAATGAAATACAATCTCTGATCCTCTAACAGGTCCTCTACTAGAAAGAAGAAATAAGTAATAAAAAAACTTCATTGGTTCGAAGGACAATATTGTAATCCAGACAGTAGATTAGATAAAAAAAATATTAAATTAGTGTTAAATTTGGTAAGGAGGATAACTGTACTGTGGATATATAAAAACACCTCTTATTCTTAGAAATATACACCAAACTATTTAAAATGTGAAAGGCCATGAAATATATGTACAATGCACTTTGAAATATGCTGAAAAATAATTGGGTGTTGTGTCTGTGTGGATATTAATATAGGGCATTAATATAGAGCAAATGATAAAGCAGAAGCAGCAAAATGGTAACAGTAGTTGAATCCTTGTATTATTTTTATTGCAACTTTTCTGAAGGCTTGAAATTATTTCCAAATAAAAAAGTCTTAAAATGGTAAGATTTGTCTTTTTTGAGGCAGTAACAAACTAATTGAGGTTTTTCAACATGTCTGAATATATAAGAATATATAACTCTTCAATATAAAAAGATATGATTTTAGATCTCTTTTGAAAGACACTACAATTAATATAAACTCATCCCTGATTCAAAATGTGATTGACCTTATCCTGTTAGGGGAGATATCACACCATCCTCTTATTGGTTATTTGAGGGTATTTTAAAGGGAATTCAAGAAAGGGTTTTATTACCGCCTGCACTTACCTACTGTGCCATTTTTCTAAGACTCTGGAATGTCTTTTGAAGAAAGATCATGCTGGGAAGGGCAGATTAGGATGGAAATTACCTGGAGGTGGAAGAGTATTTAGGGAACTCTTGTCAATAGTTAGTCCAAGATATAAGAAGGAGAAGAAAAGAGAGTATGTCTTAGAGAGACACTTTCTGAGAGTGTTGTCAGAATTGGAACCTAGTTGAACACAAAGGTGGCGGCAAGGATGATGAAAAGCCAAGTCATTTGTTGTAGGATCCTGAATGGGTAATAAGGACAGTAACAGTTAAAATATGGGTTGAAGAGTTCATGGATGGGGAGCAGCATGGAAAACAGATTGTGTTGGTATTCTTGATTCTGTGGGATTTTCAGTTGCATGTATGCATTTAGTGGGAAACTGGGAATATGGGTCTGATGTTCAGAAGAAGAATCAAACCTCCCTGTAAAGTTTGGGGTTCATCAATACATAGGTGATCATGACAGCCTTTGGAGTGGCTGGGGTTACACAGGAAAAGCAGAGTCATGAAGAAACAAGGTTAGTAGCTGAGGACAATGTGAACAATTTTTAATAGATCACTTGGAACAATAAAGATTCATCTTAATTGAAATATATCTCATGAAGCCAAGTTGGGAATAGTTGGGGAAAGTTCTCGTTTATGAATCATAGAAGAAGGAAACTAGGAATTATGTAAGAGGTTAAAACCTAAATTCCTTGCTGAGAAAAAGCTGAGTAGTTGACAAATCCAGGTGAAAGGTGGGAAGATAGGCCTAGGAGAAATCCAGAAATAAGAGCTACTGAACCTTTGAACTTTAGAAAGAGCAAGAGGACTTTCAGTCAAGATGGAGGTGTAGATAGACACACTTTGCCTCCTTGCACAATTGTAGAAAGGATTACAACCAGATCTAAACCAAAAAATACCCAGAACCATCAGAAAATAAAGCTGTGTGGAAGTCCAACAACCCAGGATGTAAAGAAGACACATTCATCTAGATGTGTAGGAGAGGTGGTATGGCACAGAGAGGTGGTGGTGGTGACAGAAAGACAATCCAACATTCATGTCTAGTGGATAAAATTTGGGAGGGATACCTTGGGAGTGAGTGATCCCAGCCCCCAGGCCAGACTGCACAACCCAGAGTTTCAGCACTGGGAAAATAAACACTCATAACTTCTGGCTGTAAAAATCAGCAAGGGTTTGGGTGGAAGAAGAAACTACTGGATTTTCCCCCATTTAAAGTGTCCCCATGGTCTTAGAATGTATGCAAATCCCCCCATTCTAGGTCTCGCCACCAGGGCAGCAGCTGAAAGGACTTCATTCACATACAGGAAGTAGGTAAGTGACTGGAAACAGGGAAAGTGCTAAGCAAACCTCCAGAAGCCACACAGCATCATTATGCCCTCTCTGAACACAGAAGCACAAAGCAGTGAAGCAGGATTCCCCACCCTAGCAAATTCATAAGGCTTTGCCCCACACAATTTACAGGTGCCTTTTTTGCATAGGCCATGCTGCTAAGACATGGAGTCTACCTACTACATAGAAATAAACACAGGAAGGCTGCCAAATATGACCCTAATGAAAGAACAGAATGAAACCACAGAAAAAGAGCTAAACGGAATAAAGATAGCCAACATATCAGGTGCAGAGTTTAAAACACTAGTGATCAGGATGCTCAACTAATTCAATGAGTACAGCAATGACACAAGGAAATAAATAAAGGTTACATTAAGTGAAATAAAAGTCTACAGGGAAACATCAGTGGAAGGGAAGAAGCTGGTCTTCAAATCAATGATCTGGAGTATAAGGAGGAAAATATTCAACCAGAATAGCAAAAAGAAATAAGAATTAAAAAAAAAAAAAATGAGGCTAGTATAAGAACTGTCTGAGATATCTCCAAATATAACAACATCCAAATCCCAGGGATGCCAGAAGTAGAAGGGGAAGAGCAAGAAATAGAACTTAAGTGAAAAATAATGAACGAAAACTTTCCTAATTTGGTGAAGAAAATAGACATACAAGTCCAGGAAACACAGAGAATTCCAAACAAGTCATACCCAAAGAAGACCACATCAAGATACATCATAATTAAGATGACAAAGGTTAAAGATAAACAGAATTTTAAAAGTGGCCAGAGAAAAGCAGAGTTACCTACGAAGGAGATCCCATAAGATTATCTGTGGATTTCTCAAAAGAAATTTTTCATAAGAAGGGCTGGCAAGAAGTATTCCAAGTGATGAAAAGCAAAGATAGGCAACCTAGATTACTCTATCCAGAAAAGCTATCATTTAGAATCAAAAGGCAGATAAAGTTCTTCCCAGACAAGGTAAAGCTGAAGGAGGTCATCATCACCAAGCTATTATTACATGAACTATTAAAGGGACTTACTTATTTAAGAAAGTGAAGATCAAAACTGTGACCATATAAAAAGCAACAAGTTCACAATCATCAATAACTGAATCTAAAAATAAATAAGTAAAACACCAAACTAATCAAACAACTAGAACAGCAATAGAATCCTGTTCTATGGAGATCATTTGGAGGGTTATCAGCTGAGAGAGGAGGGGGAGCATGAGGAAAATGGTGCAGGGATTAAAAAACATAATTGGTAGGAACAAAATAGACAGGAGGATGTTAAGAATAGTACAGGAAACAGAGAAGCTGCAGAAATTATACATACTACCCACTAAGTGGGACTTACTGGAGGGAAGGAGGGTACCAGGTGGAGGGGGAAAGAGGGAAAAATTGGGACAAATGTAATAACATAATGAATAAAATATACTTTAAAGAAAGAGCATGAATTTCAGTTTTTCAGTTTTCGTAAAAGGGCTTCCTATATGCATCCTTAGAATTCTTTACTTGAAAGTGATTCACAGGAGAAAGGTCTATAAAGACATTTTACACTAACAGTGTTTATATGCTTGACATGGTTCCACCAGTAAAAATTTCTCTGTAGACAAGACAGTAGTTTGGTTAAGTATCTTGATAGAAGGGACAGAAATCAAACCCCAACTGCCTTAAATGAATTTATTGACTCACAGAAATAAAAACCAGGGACAATATAATACATACTGTACAAGGTCTGTCCTGAAAGTATTGAGCCAATGTCAATATAATTGAAACAGTTGGCATAGCCGATACTTATGGGAAAGACCTCCTATAATGTTTAAATATGCAGACTTGGGAGGCAGACTTCCTGAGCTGAAACCTTCCTTTGACTGCTTACTTAACTTGTCCACTTTTCTTATCAGTAAAACGGAGATACTTATAGTACCTATATCGTAAGGCTGCCATGAGGGTTAGTTGATTTAATATAAGTAAATCTCTTAGGCTGATATGTAGTAACTGCTTGATAAATATTAGCTAGTTTTAGCAAGGGATAATGGCTTCAGGCATGGCTGGATCCTAGTGCTCAAACAAAACCCAACACAAATCCATCTCTCATCTTTTGGACCGGCTCTGTACTTGACTTTATTCTTAGACAGACTCTTCTCTGGGTAATAATGACCAACGGACACTGCAGACTCAGATGCTACCAGTTTAGCAATCCCAGACGGAGAAATAGATCTTTTGTTTTAACATTTTCAGCAAAAGTTCCAAGGGTGATTTTCACTGGAACAAGGTAAATGGCCATCCCTGAAAGGGTCACTATGGGCAGTGCAATGAATTGGACTGATTGTGTCCCCCTTCTGGATCCACAGTGTGTTTGTTTCTGTCTCTTTTAAATTGGAGGTATTTTCAGCATAGCATTTGAGAGGACGGTTGAGAGTGGGGGCAGGGTTGCCTGATGGTGCAGCATGGTTAGGGGCAGACTTCCAGACACCACTGCACCTTCAGTGAGCTGGAGCCTCCACATCCTGCACCTTCCATATTTCTTTGGAACAATTTGCTTCTTTGTGGTGTTGGCCAGAGTGCGTGCTTAACTCCAGCTTTTCCATTCTGCCAAGCTAGCTCCCTTTCCCACTCTTGTTCCCCCTTCAGTTCTGTTTGCCCATGTGTCTTTATATTGTTTAACTGGTGTTCTCTGTGATGTTAGTGGTCTTTCTGGAGGGAGAAGAGATGGATGCACACACTTCCCCCACCTTATAACCTCAATTCCCTACAGAAGGTTCTAAGTGCTTTTTTGCCATCCTGACAAATAATGTTAAGTATAGCAGATTTCCATCAATATGGCATGCTGGATAGACAGGAGATACTACAGATTACCTGCACGTCCCTGAGCAGTAAGTACACTTCTTTCCCTACCATTGATCTATAACACACCAGAGCCATGAGCCATGCTTTAAGAGTAACAGATAAGTAAATTGGTTATCACATGCTCCTCAAAGATGCTGCGGTAAGGACTGCATTTTGTAGAGAGATTTACAGAGGCTAAGATCCTGTGTCCCATCTGATCAGTCAGAAATACAAGTAAAAGCCCTCAGAAGCAGACATTTAACTTCTGAAAGTGTGCATTTCATGAGACAGCTCATGGCCAATGTCTCTGTGTCACACGTAGCTAAAGTGTCCTGTATATGCCAAGACCCTGGGCTAACACATGGGTCAATAGGATAAAGCATTCACTGGGGTTTTATTTCCCACTGGGGGAATAAAAATCATTTTGGTAAAATGTAATGGCTGCCAAAATGGTAGTATGTGCAGTCTGTGCTCTGGCATATACAGCACCTTATGCAGAATAAACTAAACCTCCTATTCAAAAGGATTTTATGACTGCATTTTTTTTTCACACTCCTCCATCTGTTTACAGTGGAATTGAAAAGATATTTTCTGTGATTTTGCCTATAAGCATCGGATCAGTGCTGATGGTTAACGTTCAAAGTTAACCCATTTTTATTTCCATGCCCGTGGTTTTGTAGTTGTTCTTTTTTTAATATTGCAGTTCATCTTCCCATTCAATATCCTTCCTTTTGAGCATAAAATTCCCTTGCCTATGCCAAAATAGCATTTTTTTAAAACAGGATTCTCAGGTGAATTCATGTTTTTAGGGCAAAAAGCAAAGATCATGTTAAGGTGAACACCAAACTCTGCTTTCTAGGTTTATCCTGCTGGAAGTGCTGAAGCCTGTTGGGGAAATCCAGGGAAAGGTGTAAGAGTGAAATTTCTTAGTAACAGTTCAACCTGAAAACTAAGGTAGCTTTGTTTTTACTCAATAATGTAATGAGTTTTATTTTGAGTGATGCTGGATTTAATGGCTAAATCAATGTGTATTTAGTGGTGGGCTTTCTTTCCACAGGAAGTGACAGCAGATAAGCAGCCTCAGAGTGTGTTAATTGGTTTGTGTTTAGCATTTACCCTGATCAGCAGCCACACAGGCGCCCTGGGCTACTTCAGGCCTGGGAATGGGGTTTATCTGAACCTGGTTTTGTTTACACTATTGACTGGTGTTCAATTGCTCTGAAGTCTTATACACTTGAAAATTAAGTTGGATTTGCAAGGATAACTCAAGACCTTCTGCATTAGTAAGAATTAGCCTAGGTCTGGCACAAAGTCAACAAAATGAATAGCAAGGAAATATTCCACCCCTGTGAGGGGTGATGAGACCTGAAGAAGACTGGGCTGGGTGGAGAAAGCTTTAAACCACACTTCAGAGCTTAAAGGACCACAAGTTAAACCAGAATTTCTGGACTTCAGCATGATTGCCATTTGGGACTGGATAATTCTTTGCGGTGGGGGCTGTCCTGTGCAGCATTTAATGTTGAGAAGCATCCCTGGCCTCTATCCATCAAATTAGAGAAGTACTTCCTGTCTCCAGACATTGCCACCACATGTCTCCTGGGGACCAAAGTCACACCCAGGTTAAATGAGGCTTAAATACAGCATTGGTGGGTGCAGAGGTATGGATGGATGATGGATGGATGCATGATGGATGGGTGAGTGATGGATGATGAATGGATGGATGGATATTTTTGTTTATTTGTTTATATTAGATTCTAGCATTTTAACAGCTTGGAGATTTCACCTGATTATCTGGATTTTTGCATTCCCTTGAAATATGGGGAGATCTTTCCTCAGTACCCCATGGCAACTGTCAGTAGGAGCTGATGAATGGCAGCCACTTCTCAAAAACACACATGCTGTTTGGTCCTCTCTGCTGGGTTTCTTCCAGGATGCTGGAGGCATTTGCTTTTATAACTTCTGCTTTAGTTTTGCACCATCAGAAGTTTATCCCTTAGGCCCACAAAGACTCTGGATCAGGTGTAACTGGATTTAGGTCTTTGCTTACTGATTATGGGCTACAAGACTTCTCTGTGCCTTGGTTTCCTTATCCATTGTACTTTTTAGCTCTGCAAGCATTGCAAAATGGGGGTGTTAACACATCCAAATCAGGGACATTTGAAAGGCAAAAGGCACAATTTTTGAAAGCACCCTAGAAATGAATAAATATTGCTACTCTCCCATTTTTTCCGAATCCTGCGGCTCATTTTTAGAAGCTATGTAGTCATAAGACCACGCCATTTCCTTCCTTTCCATTGTTCATTTTTAAGCAGTGAAGACCATAGTGTCTGTCCATCTGATGACACTGTCCTTCAGGTATATCACACTTTGTTTCCATGAACTATGAGTGGAAATGGAGGTTTATGAGACAATGTCAAGGGAGGCCGCTTCACCACACTGCTTTTGTCTCTTTCTTCCCAAGGATATGAATGTTTAGTACCGACAGCAGTTAGAATTAGGGTCCCTCTTATCAAAAAACAATCAGGGAGTCAGGAGTTCAGTGCATCAGCCATGGATTCAGACCCAGCTGGTTTCAGTGAAGTACCTGTGAGGGTCCAGTTACCTTCTTGGTCCTATGGGATTTCACATATACTATCTCACACAGCAGTGCCCATGGGTAGCATGCCAATGCCATGGGCCAGAGCAGGTGGGTAGCTTCCAAGCTGGCTTTCTTGGAACTCTATTCAGTTCCTTAGACCCGTGGGGTCTTGGCTCATGCTGTCCCCTGTATCTCACAGCTCTTTCAACTCCCAAACCTTTCTTTCATCAGTCTTTCTCTCCCTACAGCTCATAGCTCCTTTGTGAATACCTCAGGGACATCTCTTCTGCTCACCTGATTCTGTTAGCTTATTTTACGGCCTCTTGCTGCTTATCTTAAAGCATGCATCACTGTTGTACATTTGAATGTGTCTTTCATAAATATTTGTCCTCCCCAACAGACCATGGCTTTTGTGAGGTCAAAGGCCTATCTGATTTTGTGCACCATTAATAGCCTTAGCTTCTAGCATAGTGCCTGGAACATATTAGGTGCTCAATATATTTTTGTTACTTGAATGAATAAGTAGGTTTGCTGCAGAAGCTGTTCAGATAGATACCTATTGCTTACACAGCAAAGGGGTATCTTCCACTCAGGTGAACTTCACATCCACAGCAGGTGGCCCAGGCCTCTGCTTTATATCCTCCTTCTTCAGGTGTGTGGGCGATGCAGCCTATGTCATCTGCAGTAGCATGTGGTCCTCAAGGCCAAGCAAAGGGAAATACCACATTGTATACCAGCTCTTACAGCCTGCCGTCCAAAAGTGAAATGATTCACTTCCACGGACATTGTGTTGCTGAAAGCAGTCCACATGCCCTTGCCCCCCTCAGTGGGGTAGGGAGGGAAATCCTCCTGTGCTGCAGCTGTGGCTGGAAACTAGCTCAGCTGTCTCAGGCAGAAGACCTCGTGAGCTGTGGCCACAGCCCTTGGGGAGTCAGCTCTGAAGAGTCAGCCTTACAGTTAGGCTTAATTTTTCCTCCCAACAGGGACCACATCTTCTTTGTTCTTAGGAAGCCCAGGTTGTCATTCGTTCATCCCATTAACATTTTCAGAAACTGCCTCTGGGCCAGACCCAAGGCTGAGCAATGAGGATCCAAAGATAAGTGGCACATGGTCCCTGCCTTCAAGAGTGTAGGTGGGAGTTTTTAATATTTACATAGTCTAACTAGCTTGACAGTGTGAAAAGTATCATTTTTAAATATGGTTTTGTTTGTTAGAGTAGGGCTTTCAAATTGAGGTTTGAAGAAACCTGGAAAATGTATGGCTATATTCTTAGATGTCTGTCATTTTCAAGTCTGAGAAATACTGGTCTAGAGGGATATTTACATGGAATTCATTAAATGCAACAAAGTGTGATAGCTTCACAAAGACATGTTGTATGTAATGCAACTCAGGAGGGAATGTGAATTCTGCCTGTGGGAATCAAAGGCTTTACAGAGAGATGGTCTGAACTGAGTATTGAAGAATAAGGCAGACCTGATGAGATAATGGTTAGTATACTTTGGAGCTGATGGCCTGATTTCCAATCTGCAATTTGCCACTTATTACATACGTGATATTAAACAACTGCACTAGTCTCTCTAAGCCCATGTTTCCTCTTCTGTAGCATGAGATGCCAACATTCCTTCCACTGTGAGAATGCCTAGCTCAATGCCTGAACACACCGCATCTTCAGGTATTATTACCTGCCTGGGAAGGAAAAGGCCAGGCATGAACAGCAGCACATGTGTTGGTGTGAAGCTCAGATAGAGCGAGGATGTTAGGGAATGGGAGGTGCTTCTATGTGAGGAGAGATGGAGATTGCAAACGAAAATGCCTCTAGGGGCCAGAGGCAGGAATGAAACCCCAGAATAAGAATTGGTGGGGACTATGGCAATGAAGAGCTCTGATGTAACTTGAAATCACTCAGATTTAACTTTTTAAAGTGCAGACAGATACAATAAATCATGGCTCAGACTGGGTTTGGCTGGTGGACAGCCAGTTAAAACACAGTAACAGGTGTGTGTGTGATCATGAGTGTGTTTGTGTGGATGTGAGCCTGTGTGCGCACATATAGGAAATGGGGTTGCAGTGGAGACAACATGGGGATGACAATAGAAAGGGATGTGAAATCCATTTTTTAAAATCTTGTAAGGGATACATGACGTTGAGGTCTAAGTTACAGAAATGAGGAAATTATGTCCACAGGCTTCTCCTCCCGTGTATTACTCAAGCCAAGATTAATGGAAGACAAGTCAGGGCCAAACAGCTCTTGCCATTTCTGAAAGAAATTGAGAAGGCTATAAAGTTGAAGAACGAAATAGGTTCTACACATGAATAATCGATTAATGCCTCTTTAATGATTGTGAGGGAGATAGGTACAAATTCCAAATCAATCTCAGGAATTAATCAACCAAGGCAACAGGGCCTGGTGTCTCTATAGATAAGCCAGCAGGGTGTGGCTTGCAGATAATCCTAATTTACCTTAAAACAGGGAGACAGCGATTCATGCCCACCTCCTCTCACATGGCATATGGGAAAAGGACACAACAGTTTCTTGTCAAGGTGTCTGAGTGTGTGGACCAGGGGAAAGAAATGATATGAAACAAAAACAGAAAGAAAGGGAAAGTGTGTTCCTCATCCAACGAGCCAGGTCATCTACTTGAAAGGAGAGCTCAGAGGAGAAAAACCAAGATTTGTACAGCTGGGAAAACCTGGTTAGCGGAGTCACTTCAAAGCACAATTGAAGGTTTCTTGAAACCTGTAATTCTGCTACTGTAGTTTTTTGCTTCTCAGAAGCCATTAATATTTGCTCCATTGTTTATGAAAATGTCCAGATACACTAGCAATAAATTTTATATATCACAATCTCTGCAGACATATCCCTTTTGGGAAGACAAGCTGAAGACACATGAGACAATTAAATGGCATTTGAAGGCTTGAAATAGCGCATTATAATTTTGCACTTGTTCCTGCACTCACTCTCTAGTATGTATAGAGGCTGGGCCACATTCTTTATATTCTCAGTGTCTTTTCAAGGGCTGGAAAGTTGGCAGGTGTTTGATAAATGCTCACTGAATAAATAAATTTATTAAATAAGAAATTCACAGTAAAAGTCCAACTGTGTTTTGAGAGGTCAGAAAAAGGAGACTGGATCTTGGATTAGAGCCATTGTTATAAGGGACATTACATGCAGGAGTTGGAGCAAGTGCCTAGCTTCTATTCCTGGTTTTACCACTTAAAAGCTGTGAATTTGAGCAATTTACTTAATATTTTTGCTTCGATTGCCCCATCTATAAAAATGAGGAAGGCAATGTTATCTACCCTGGGAAGTTGTGAGGATCAAATAAATTAATTCATATAAAATGTGTGCTAAACACACAACAGAATTCAACCATTATCATTCCTGGAGTGTTTTCAGTAACAGTCAACACACATTTATGCAGGTTCATCTAATAGACACTTAAATTTTCATCTGAGTGCATTAATTTTGTAGGCCTTTCTTTCATTTAATTTTCAGTGATCATGTTTCTCTATACTTAAAATATGCCAAATTTGTTTCTACCTCAGGGCCTTTGCATCAATGATATCTGCTCAGAGATGTGCTTTTAAAGGGCTCTTTTGAGAAGAACATCCACTCCTATTATCATTGTTCTTCTCTTACCTGCTTTATTTCCCTTCTGGAGTGTTTCATCATCTGAATTATTTGTTTGTTGCCCATTTCTCCTACTATAATGTGAAAACTTCATGAGTGCAGGGACCTCATTCACTAATATATCCCTGGGGCCTAAATCAGTGGACACTTCATGGATACTGAATGAATGAATGAATGAATGACTATTCTAGCATCACCATTGTACACATGAGGATGGCAAGTCTCAAAAGATGAAATGATGTTAATAGTAAAAGGCACCAGATGTTACTGGTGGAGTTAGACCTCCATCCCTGAGTTTAGCTAAGAAAGAATTCAGAGCCATGAACTCTCATTATAGAAGAAAGTTTATTTAGAAAGTCACAGAGGTAGAGTAAGTGAGCCAGCTGGGTTGTGTGAACTCAGGAAACAAGTTACAGAAGCTAAGGAATGACCCTTGGAGCTTAGGAGAAGAAATACAAAGGTGCATGCCTGCAGGAAGAAGGTGGGTAAAGGTGTAGGCATACTCCAGAGAGTGTGTGCCTGAGGAAAGGAGGGGAGAGGAGAAGTACAGCCATCAGAGAGACAGAGATAGAAAGAAAGAAAACGCTGAAAACGGGGCTCTTGGTCTTATGGGTTTTTGTATGTTTTCTAAAGGTAGGGATTTTGGGGGAGGTCTCAGAGAGCATCTCAGTAGAATATTCATCACCTTTCCAGGTATGTTCTTTCAGGGTTATGATCTCTACTGATAGCTGGGGCAGGGTATAATTAGTAATTGCAGCTGGTCCGGATGTCAGAGATGGCCTTGCTTCCTTGCTTCATCCAGTTTTGCTGCTTTTCTGGACCTGGAACTGAAACACAACCAAGGCTTAGGTGTTATCTCTAGTTTGACCAAAACTCCATCTGTGGTGATTAGACCTGAGGCTTCATTCCTAAGATTATTTGATGTGGGTTGGAACTTTATTGTACTGAGGGATTAATGCTTAAGGGGGTGGTCAGGCAAGGGCATGTAGGATGCTGTTCTCTGCCCGCCTTGTTCCTCCTCTTTATCCTCTAAAGGGGTCTAATCCACATGAATAGCAACAGGCTCGGGGGAGAGGGTCAGGAGAGGTTCCAAACCACATGACCAGCAATATGAGAGGTCATGGGATCTAAACCACATGACCAGAAATATTCTTGGGGATGATAGGTCACCCGGGGGTGAGGTCCCACCCCAAAATACTCATTTTCCCAGTTTTGCCCCTTGTTAGGCACTTGGGGCTTTCCACCCTAGTAACTCTGTACCTGGCCTTTGTTCTTGCTCTGTTCATGTTTGTCTAACTGCCTACTCTATCAACTTGACTACTACATACAAACAGAAGGGATGGACTTGGGATTTATACTTATGATTTAGATATCCAGGCTATTTCCTTCACACCTGGGACTTCAGATGTTGGAAACTCCTTCTGGCTATTATAATGAACTAAAGCTGTTGAACACAGCTCTTCCCCAAAAGGAGCTATAGTAAACTGCTAAATAAAATATTTTAAAGACAAAAGTAATGAAATTGATGGTTAAAAATAGATGACCTGTACTTGGAGTTAGCAGAAATGGAGTTTAAGGATATAGATTCTAGATGTCAAGTCTGCCCAAGATTTCTGACCCTAGGCACATTTTTTGGGGGTCCTCAGGGCCACTTTCACTTCAGACAAGCTGGCTACAAATTTAGGAGTTTCCATAACTACCCTGGGGTGTGAAAACTCACTGGAATGACTCATAAAACTCAGAAAAATGCCATATATATAATGTCATTTTATTATAGCAAAAGAATACACATTGAAACTGGTCAACAGAAGAGAAGCATGAGCAGAATCATTTGTGTGTTGGGGGGATGTAGGTGTCAAAGTAAGAAATGAGTTTATTTGAGCCAAAACTGAGGATCATTACTGACGAGCAAGATCTCAAATGCTCCGGAAAATTAGTTTTCAAACTTCTTTTATATGTTTGAAATTAAGGAGGGAAAGTAAGGAAGATGACACAAAGTTGGGAGAAAGCAAGACAGGAATTGGATTACAGTTTCTGTGCTCTTTAGAGGTTGGTTATGGCTTATTTCAGAGGTGTGTAAAACTAGATGTGCGATAACAAGGGACAGAGTTTGCTTAAGGCAAGGATAAACTTTTTACTAAAAAGTTTTATGCCTGGTGCATGACTACCCACCATGACCTGCTGTATGATTTATTACAGCACGCCTTTTCCACCCACATAGGGATTCCACACAAAGCTCCTGTCATCCTCAGAGATGCCTTTATCTTCTGGACATCATGTTGGAAGATGGGTGAACTTCACCCAAGCTTCAGTGTCCAGAGTTTTTTTCTGGAGCTCCATTATTTAGGGCTAATCCATTGAGTTATTGCCCATGTGATTGAATCAATTTCCAGCCCTGCTCCCTTCCCTAGAGGTCCAGCTAATATTGTGTGGCCTAGAGCCCTACCCTCTCATCACATGACAGGCCCAGCACCCACCCTCCCAGCCCCAGGCATCTGGTTAACAAATTATCTGGGGGCCCACCAGAAGTCACCTTGTTAGCTTAAACTCTCATGAAAAACAAAGATACTCTTATGCTTGGGAAATTCCAAGGGTTCAGAGGATACCTCTCAGGAGCAAGGACAAGTCAGATCTCTTTTCAAGGGCACATTTCTAAACTCCACAGCCTATCTCTCCAGTATTTTAGATTTATATTAATCCAATCCTTCTCAACTAGGGATAACTATAACCCCTAATCTGGAAACATATAGCCAGGTACAGAGACATATTTAATTGTCACAACTGGTATGGGGGTAATATTACTGGATTCTAGTGGGTGAGGCCAATGAAGCTGCTGAATGTTCCACAATGCACATGATAGTCCCCTCTCTCCACAATGTAGAGTTTTCTGGCCCCAAAGTCAGTAGTGATGAGAGTGAGGAGCCTTGAAATAAAGTAAACCCAGAAATGAGCCTAGACATGCATGAGTTGTTTAGAACAGAATATGAGCAATGGGCTTTGCCCACTCACATGCCATCTTGTCCCTGCAGACACAAAGACTGCCATACCACTGTTCTTATGGGTGAAGTATCTAAGAATCTGCCTACGGATGTGACTGTCAGCCCAGCCCCCGGAATACCCGAGTCTGGTCAGAACATCTCACAGGTGTGATACCCTGGTGACGACTTGGTTATCTTACAAGCTACATGGGCAGGGCACTAGATTAACATTGATTCACATAGTGAGGAAGTTACACTTCACTTCCCTTTTATCTTATTATAACCAGGAGAGTGTCTCAGTTTGGTACCAGGATATCTTTAATACCTGTCTATCCTTAGCTCATCTCCATTTTTTTATGAAAAGAGAGTGACTCTTGGACTAAAGTTTTAAAGTGTATTTTGTTTCTGTTTCCAATATGTTCATGTTTACCATCTGTTTTTGGCAAGTAATGCCAGTTATCTCTTTGTAGAAGGTATATCAAGTTTCCTTACACATATAATTTCTCAAAAACTTGGCTGGAGCTAAGTTACAAGAAGTTGCTTAATTTCAGTACAGTCATCTCAGCTTTATGACACACAGTTCACCTGTGTCATCTATCTGGCTTGTATGGTCATGAGGCTTTGCAACATCTGCTCCTCACCCTCCTACCTCATCTGGATGCTAAGGACTCTTCCAGAAAGAAAGGGGGAAGGCATTATCCCTGTCCTGCATCCTGCAAGTGGAGGCTGCCAGCTACTCAACAGTTCTTTCATATCCACTTTCCCTCCCTCTCGCCCTTCAATCCTTTATTTCCAAATGTCTAGGCACGAGTTCTCAGGGATCCTGTGATGCTCACACATCCATCCATCCCCTAGACCCCAAGTAGCAGCTCATGAGAAAGGCCATCAACATTTAGTATTTTTATTTACTAATTAATCGGTTCTCTAAGTTCACTCATTATGTATGCAAAAATGGTAATATGCTGGTATTGTAATGCTCTTGTGCATACAATATCCTTAATACAATATTATTGTTAATTCAAGTGCCTTTTTTCTTTCATAATTGAATGGTTTGCTTTATTATTGCTTTATGGTAACTACTCTGCATTTTCATTTTTCTACAGGGTGCCTAATTTTAACAGGAGGGCACTTAGTGTTGGGAGGGCTGGCTGGATTCTAATTGCCTTCAATCTAACAGTAGCCGGATTTTGGCAACAAAGTGATAGATATTTCCTGGTACCACAGTGAAGACACAGGAGGGAGGGTGGGAGGAAGGCCCCTCTGAGACCTGAGGGTGCAGTGTGCTACTTCTCATCTAAGCAGATCCTGGATCTGCAAAACATAACCTCTCTTCCTGGGTGATGACAGTGTGAACATTAACATGGATTGAGGGCTATTTATATCAGTTTGTACATTTAATCAGTTTTTTGCAGTTTTCGATGAGATGTGAACTCTATTCCTGTTCAAGGCGTTTGGTTCAAATAGGCTGAGACAGAGAGTAATCAAGATTTATGATTCTCATTCTGACTCCTATCAGACAGTCAGTGCGATTGCTACTAGCCAGCTCCACCACCCCATCCCTGGCCTAACTGCCACCCACTTCACTTTCTCCCCAGATAGTGATTTAATGTTCATCTCAACGACTGTCAAAACACTTCTGCTGCCTCAGATAACAGCTGTGTGGTGTCCGTGCTTCCCAGACACCACCCCTCCTTTATGTTCGGCTCCCACCAATTTTGCCTTCCAAAGACTATGAATGCCTAAGTCCCAGAATGTGAGGAGCTTCTGAGAAGGGGTACCAAGCCCAAAGCACACAATGGCCATCACCTTTGACACTTGGTTGTAGAATCAAATTGGTGATTTGAGTCAAACTGGGATAATTTTATCTTCCTTGACCTTGGCCTGAATAGAGGGTCAACGTGCAAAAAGAAGTGGTCTAAGGTCACAGCCCTTTTTATCTATTTGAAGAAGTGCTGCCCTTTATTGCACACCAGAAATTATAGGCTCAGAGCCTTGGTACCCTCCACTTGCTGTCCCCTGCCTAAGAATCCAGGTCCTGAGATGGAAGGAAGGCTTGCTGACTCTTTCTACAGCCAAGCTGGGGATAGTTAAAAAGGATGGGGCTGTAGGAGCCCCTAAACTGAGGCTTTGGGTTTCTAAGAACTTGCACTTGCATCAGAATCATCTGTAAACTCTGATTTCTGGGTCCCACTCCAGAATTTCAGGAGCAGGTGATGAGTTGCTTTCCTAAGGAGCTTCCACTGGTGCTGGTGCTACTGCTCTGAACAATCTAATTTGGAAGACTGGAGTCTAGTGGTCCAGGACTCTGCTACCCAGTGTGGTTCCTGGAGCAGCAGCAGCCGTGTTGCCTGAGGGCATGCTAGAAATGAATCTCAGGCCCCATTCCAAAACAGCTGAAGAGAATGCACATTAATCAGCTTGCCAGCTGACCTGTGTGCACATCTAAGGGCAAGAAGTTCTCATTAAGAACCCAAAGTCTGGGACCCACCATTGCCCAGGTTCAAACCCAATCTCCATACTTACTAGTGTTGTCAACTTTAGTGAGAATTAGCTGATCTTTCTGTGCTTCAGTTTCCACATCTGTAAAATGGTGTTGGTGAAGCTGGCCCTTGCCTGAGGAGAGAATAGCCATGTTAATATATGTAAAGCACGATGGTGCCTAGCATATTGAAGGCACTCGCTAAATATAATTATTGTTTATTTGAATATCTGAAGCTTTAAAACTTCAAAGTAGACCTTGTGTAAGGACTTAAATACCCATCCAGTGTTCAAATATGTATGCATCAGGTGTACTTCTGAAATCACCTCAGACCTGCATATTTGTGAATTTAGTCTTAGTAGAGTGGGACAACTGCCTGCCTATGAACCATATTTCTATGGCAAATTTCCACTGTTCTGTGTGGTGACTTTTTTAAAGTTACCAACTTTCAGATGTAGGGGGATTTTATCTATATATCCGAGTTTTCTGTTTCTGGCCACAAGGGTCTGCGTTCCTGTGGAACAGTGACCAGCCAGGCTGGGAGTGGCCTGCACCATTGGATGGGTCATGGGCACCTGTGTCCCCACCACTCTCTGTCACCTTACTCACCAGACACTTGACTCAGTGTGCATCACCGGTTGGGCTCCAAAAGACATTTGAGTTAGTGAATCCTGCACTCTAGTATGGGAGTTTCACTGGAAATGATATACTCCTAAAGTGGCCATTCCTGAGTCATTGTGTCTGCACCAGAAATTCGCAGGGCTACCAGGCTGTGAGGGTGCATGGCAGTGCTGGTGCGTTGGCAGTGGCACCAAATACCATGGAGGTCCTCCTCTCAGTAAAATTGTCAACACTTACCTCATGGTTAAATTACGGTTGGAATCAAGAAAGCAAAATTTAGACATATTAGTGTAGAAAATTTCCAATGGCTGACTATCAACTGTTCCCACAGGACTTAATACTGAGTGTTGGGGCAGGAAGCAGTCTGAATCCCAGCCCTCAGGCAGGGAAGGCTCTGCCCACGTTTTCTGTGAAACACAGTAAATATTGTTAGGCTTTGGGGACAAGGTGGCCACCTGTCCTACCCTTGCAGCATGAATGCAGACATAGCAATGTGTAAATAGAGGTACAGGCTACATTTGCAAACTGTACATACAAAGCAGGAGGCAGCTCACAGCTGGCCCAGGGACCTTAGTTTTCATATTCTTCCCATAGTCAATAAGAGGGTCTTTGTTTGCAAAGTAATGCCTTTTATTCTATGAAAATGCTTTTTAAATCATTATAGTTATTTTTCCTTTTCCCTATCTCATGTTAGTTCTCAAGCATCTTTCCATGTCTTTCAAATATCTAAATGATTTTTGTTGTTACTGGCTGCAGCTTACAACCTATTGATGTACCACCTACATCTTCATAAAGACTGTTTATATCCATGGGTCCTACAAATGGTGACTCTGTAGAAATGTGTTTTTTAAAAGACTTTATTTATTATTTTTAGAGAGAAAGGCAGGGAGAGAGGCAGAGAGGGAGAGAGACATCAATGTATGGTTGCTTTTCATCTGCCTCCAGCTACAGACCTGGCTGGAGACCTGGCTTGCAACCTGGTTATGTTGTCCTGCCTGGGGAATTGAACCAGTGACCTTTGGGTTCGCAGGCCAGTGCCTTATCCACTGTGCCACCAACAAGGGCCTGTAGACATGTTTTTGGTTTTTGTCTATCCCAAACGTTGGCATGGCTAGTTTAATAAGGATATTTAAATAGATAGAAGGACAGATTAAAACAATATATTTTGACTGCATTGAAAATCCAGCATGAATGAAGAATTTATCCTAACCAGTTCTTATCTCTGAATTTCTTATTGATATGTCACAGGAGGGTAGTGAAGATGGGGTGTACAGCTGGACCTATATAAGCCTGCATCCTGGTTTTGTCATTTATAAGTTGCGTGACCCTAGCAAGTTGTCCAACCTGTGTCATGGTGTCCTCATCTGAAAATGTTTTACCTGAGAGGTTGTTCTTCACACTAGAGTAATGTATAGAAGGCACTTGATCAGCTCATGATATCCAGGAGGTGTCCATAAATTAGGCCTCTGATTATTACAATAGACCATCCATTGGTGTTATATCCATCTTCCCTTTAGACCTGACATAGGTCACATGTAAGAAGAGTACCCCAGAACTATTTTGTGTGTTTTTGGTTTTGCTTTTATGCATTATTTAAACAAGTGTTGTTTAAAAGCAAGTGCCTCATTGTTTACAAAACACTTTCAATTTCTCCTTAATTAATCTTCACATAATCCCAGCTTTAGACAAGTTGGCGAAATATAATCTGCTATAGGTTATTGGCGTAATGCAGCAGCCAGGTTATCTAATTGGCCTGCTTAGAGTTGTATGACCAGGTAGGAGCTCATTTGTAGGATATGACTATCCTTATTTTATGCACCCCCTCCTATTGCATTAATAGTAAAGTTACTAAAGGACAGGTTCTGATTTTATATTTTTACTTAATTCTATCTTATTCCCTCTAGACCATGGGGTACATATTGCTCTTTTATCCATTTGCAGAAAATAGAAGTTACTCTTTTAAGTTATCACTAATGTAACAGACATGCTGCTTTTTAACAACAACAACAAAATGTCAACCTTTTCCAACAGGAAAGTACTATGACATTACCTAATGTTAAGATTGACCCCAGTTGTGGTTTTGGTTGATAGCCAGGTTTCTGTGAGCATCCCATTGCCTGCTACTATTTTATTCTTACTGTGGGTCCCATATCTGGTATTCAAAATGCTTCCAGAACTCAAAGTGCCCTTTGATTGGCTGCTGATGTGCCTTTGGTTCTTAAATTACTGGCTAGCAAAGGTGGGCATTGAAGTAAATTGTTTGGCGAGATGTAAATAGGATTAGCCACTGCCCTTGTAGTGTGGTTTGATGTCACCTGGGAGGATGGGCAACAACAGGGAATTAAGTTTCCCAAGGGGCAGAAGACTTAGAAACAACATCTTTTGTTGAGAAACCACCCTTATTTCTTCTTATGTTGATAACCAGGATCAATTCTTGGATTTCAAAAGCCAATAGACTAGAGCTCATTATAAAGCACATGTCTAGCCCCAAATAACAAAAAGCTTTGATTCGTTTAGTCCACACAGTAAGAGCAATTTATTATTGAACATAATAATGATATTTTTGGAAGGCAGGGTGGTGCCGTGGTTGGATAATTCAGTAGTTCAATGATGTTGCCAATGATCAGATTATTCTCTTCCTCCTGTGCTGTTATGCTAGGTTGGTTTCCTGTAGCCTAAAAGGATAAAAGAGTGTCAGGTAGGGGCTATATTTTTAAGCCCCCTTGAAATTGTGATTATTAAATAGAATACTCTTTTGGGCATGTTTAGTTATCAAGGAGAGAAGCTTCTGGATATGCTTGTTAACTGCAACATGGTGACTTGAACCCTGTGTCATGTGAGAATGAGGTTATCTTGGCAGCAGCAAGTTTGCTACAAAGTTCAAGCCGCCCAGTGGCTCCAATTGGGCTTCTCCAGACCTTGTGATTCATGGCTCTGGACACTACTGAAATGTGTTAATTTCTTAAAAGCTCAGGCCACATTTCATAATCCAGGTGGGAGACCATCTAAGCTCCAGATCAGGCACAGAAGTATCAAGCTACACCAGGGCAAGGAGCAGAGCTGCAGAGTGTGTAGAACATGGTTTGAGTGCTGGCTTAACCCCACACATGTTAACTTGTCACTTCATTGGGATTCTGATTTTGACATAGTACTAATTCTGAGAACTGGAGCAAGCCATTTTTTACCTCAGAAATTGTTTTCTCAGCTGGAAACTTGGGCATAATAATACTCAATTCCCAAAGTTGTCATGAAGACCAGGTGAGATAAGGGATGTGAAGTTCTCACAGCTGGAGGATGTCTCAGGACAGGACTGGCTTCATAGGCATGTGTCCTGAGCAGTTGCACAGAGCACAACACTTGATTTAAGAATATGCTATCGCCACCTTGAAATTCTTAGTTTTTTCACAGGAGTGCCCCATTTTCATGTTGCTCTGGGCCACTGCTGGGAGAGACCTTGGCCTACTGCACGCAGTTCCAGGAGGAGAGGGTGCCTTTGAAGGAACTGGCCAGTTAGGTGGACTTCCTGGTTGGGTGACTTCCATTTCCACATTCAATGTCAAAATGAGTGAGCGAGACTTCAGCTCACTTTCTTTGGAAACATGATATCTTCTTTCTTACCTTTACAATACTGTCCTCTGCTGGGAACACATTTTCTTTGCCAGTAGGCAAAGACCAGATTTCTCGTTCAGCCCTCCTGAACTGATAGGGTGAGACCTATCAGAGTAATGAGCAGGTAAAACAGCAGCAGGGTCCCGGGAATGCTGGGGAGCCCAGGCCTCTTTTAGCATGATGTGTCTCACAGTGGGTGGGTATGGTCCTAGGGAATTGCCCCAGCACCACCAGCCTGGGTCCTAATCCCAGATCTCTCCCTTCCTAGCTCTAGGACTTTGGGAGAGTCTCATACACAATTGGTCCTCTAGTCTCCACATATACTGAACTAATACTGAAATTACCTATATTCATATATCAGTTATGAAGAGCAAATGAATCAGAGCAAATATGGCAGCTGGAGCCATGCCTGGTGCAGGGTGGGCACTCATGTATGAGCTAGAATCACCATGCTTTTCCAGTCTCTGTAACTTTATTAAATGGAAGAAGCAGTGTGCACCCTGCCCTGGAAACTGGCCAGCTGCACACACCCAGGCACCAGCTGTTGTATTTTGAGTCACCTCCCTCATTCATAGGAACTTAAAGAGCAAGACCTGCTGTCAGTGGATGTCATCGAAGGAACATGACCTTTGGTCTCAGAAACCAGTGCTTGAATTTCATCTTTTCTGTTTATCAGCTGTGTGCTATTCCAAATTATGAAAACTCTTGGACTCATATTTTTCTATTTAAAGATGGAGATAACCATACCATTTAAAGAGCCCCTCCGCTAAAGAGCATGCAATCCACCTGGGAAAGAGTTTGCTTGTTTGGTTCATTGCTGAGTCCCTCAGACAGTGCCCATCACACAGAAAATGGAAAATCAATGTTTGTGAAGGAAAAGGTTGTTGTGAGAATTCAGTGATACAGTTCATGTTCGGCCTGGGTCCCTACAGAGCAGACACTCGAGAACAATGGCTGTGGGAATTTTCAAGTTGGGTGAGTGGACACGTGTTGGAGCAGCCCAGGGCTCCCAGGGAGAAGAGGGGTCTGATGCAGATAAGAGGAGCAGAGTTGCTGAAGCACAAACACAGATGTATGCACCAGCAGTGGAACGGGGCGGGGAAGGGGGGTGGCTGCAGCAGAAACAATTCCAGACCCCAGTCCCTCGGCAGAGGTGAGTCTCTTGTCTCTCTTATTTCTGTGAAAATAAGTGTTGAGTCCCAATAGAGATGAGCATGCCCAAGGAAGGCATTTGTGTTCCAGCCAGGGAGGAGGCTGGGGAAGGCCTTTCCATTAAGAGACACAGCACAGAGGCAAGCTCTGATGATCCTGGCATCCATTTTGACTGGGCAGGTGTTAGATCCTAATCAAGCAGCAAGGAGCAAATTTGTCCCAAATTAAAAACCAAAAGCGAAGACTGATCATTTAGAAAACATGTAACTAAGGAGCTCTGGCCTGGCTCATGAGCACCACACCCCAGCAGAAAAAGTGAAGTGTGATTTTAACCCTGATTTACATTCTGGCCCAAAATATCCTTTTTTTTTTTTTTTTTTTTTTTTTTTTTTGAGAGAGAGAGAAGGGAAGGGAGAGAGGCAGAGAGGGAGAGAGACATCAATGTGTGGTTGCCTCCAGCTACAGATCTGGCTGGAGACCTGGCCTG
>PVIW01005022.1:0-37475 GCA_004026585.1 Noctilio leporinus | reverse complement strand
TGGTGAATTAGCAGAAAGCGGTTCTAGCTCAGATGTTCTCTTTACATTCTGGAGGTTGCATATGAGGTAAACCCACTCATTAGACCTTGAAGGGAGGCTGTGGAGTTGAGTGGAAAGAACATAGGCTGAGAGTTGGGCAGGTCTGGGGTTTGATGCATACCCCACTGCTTGCAACCTGGGCAACCCCAGCATCTCGGAGCCTCAATTCCTTCGTCTCAAAACAGAGGCAGTAAAAATGCTGGTGTGCAGCGAGAATGGCGTGGACCAAGAGAGGTGAAAGGGTTAGTATGTAGTTTTGCTTAATAAATGTTCTCCTGGTCCATGACCCCACCATCTAGAACCCAGGCTCCATAATCAGATTGGGGTTCTGAGAGCTGCAATAAGTGATTGAGAGTCTCACCCTGGCTGCTTCTTCCCCAGACTCTTCTGGAGCCCTTGCTGTCTGGCTCTGGCTCCCACAGGTTCCTGGGAGGAGGGCAGAGCAAGGGAGGCGTAGGCTGGAGGCAGGCCCACAGTAATCATGGTATCAGGGGTGGCTTCTAAATGCAGGGAGATGTATGCACAAGTTGACTGGATGACACCTTCAGCACCCTCCACCTAAGCCTGATCACTGCTCCCTGCATGTGTTATGATCTGTAGTTATTCAATACACATTTATCAAAGGCTACTTTGTAACAGGCCTGTGCTGGCATAGAACATAAGGGCCACACAGAATAAATAAGGTGGCTTTCCCCTCTTCTTGCCAGACCTCTTGATAGTAACCCCAAGTTCTCTTGCTCCTCATCCCATGTGACTTGTAGGCTGTTCTCTGTCCTGGACCCTAGTCCACAAGACATAATTTAGTTCATCCATTTCTGCCCCAAAACTGAAGATGCTCCATGAAGTGGAGGAAGAAAGGTCTCAACATGTGAAGGACAGGATTTCTGATACCAAGTGCTGGTGTTGATTAGGAGAACCAAAAAAAAAAAAAAAAGAAAATACATAGAATCAACTTAACCCTCTCTCAGATCTTCTGACAATTTCTATGGAAGATATTGACATAATCGTGCAAAGAAAAATACTTAACAATGCCAAAATGTGATTAGCCACGGTGACATCGGTTTTAAGTAGGAATAAATCATGAATAGGTGCTATGCCCTTTGAGAGGTAGGAAAGCCACCTTAAAATGTAAGAAGTAAAGAGAGTTGTCCAGGTGAATGTGGAGGAACAGTTGGTAGATTGGTCTGTGGCTCTTCCTCTTTTCACTGATATTATGCACATCTCTGACTTCCTGCAGGGACTCACAAGTTAATATGTGCAACCCAGATACATCCTCAGCATTCTACATTGTTATGTCCAGCTGCCTCTTACCTCTGCCTCTTAGGTTGTTCAGATATCCTAAACTTAAGCCATGCTTTTCATGAATGCCTTCCTCCAGTTTGCTTCTCTTTCCAATGTCCCTCTTATTGGTGGGGTCAGCATTATCCATCCATTGCACTAAGCACACACCAAGGGTCATATGTGACATCTCTTTCTCTCTCAGTCCCCTGGATCCAATTCATCGCCAGTCTGTTTTTTTATGTCTAAAGCCCCTTGAGTCAATCTGTTTCTCTTACTCCTGCCAGTATCCTCATCTAAACTCTCATCTTCTTTTCTTGCACCCTCAGCAGTCTCCCAGCTGCTCTGCTCCTTGGTAGCCTTTTCCTCACACTGCAGCCAGAGCACTTCCCCACATGCACATTGATCCCACCATCTTGCCACTGACCCTGTCCTCACCCATACACACTAAGGCCCTTGGTGCTGCCCTGCTACTTATGTGACACAGATAGAGCCACTTCCCCAGCTGAGCATAGGATCTGAGTTGGGGGAAGGCCTGTTCCTCAAGGCCAACACTAATCTGTCACCATCCCAAGAAGAAGTAAATCCTGTGCCATTGGGTAGCTATAACTGACATCCACCATGGGGCAGTTTTCAATGGAGAGTTTCTCCAGGGAGAACTTCACGAGGGATTAATGGTGTTAAGACCCTGTAGAAGTGAGCTGACATACTAATTTCATCAAGTGACTGAGAGGCCTGGTAGGGGTTAGGAACAAACTACAACTGAGGGGAGTCAGGGCACATGGACCCTGAGCACAAGCTTATGGTACCCCATTCAGATCACACCAGCTGGTGAGGCTGAGACAACTGATGTGCATCCTACTGCTGAAGCATCTTAGTTCATGTAGTGAAACAGGGTTGGAGAATAACTCAGTCATCATCCCACCTCTCCCTGCTCTGTTCCATAGTGTCTTCTAGAATTGAACTGGGACTTGACATTACACTTCCCAACGCACAACTCCTGGGAGTCAGCTGACCGACTCTTCAGCCTTTCCTGAAAATGAACTCAGCCGCCCATGTCCAGTCCCTGCATCACACCCTCACCCACCTACCCTAGAGTTTCCTTTTTTCTTTCTCAAAGTTCAACTCCTACTTCATAATAGATACCTCTGTTCAGGCCATTGAAATGCTGGAGGGGTAGGTTTCTTCTCTTCTAGTCCCTTATCCTTGTCTCTCCAGAGACATTTAAGAAAATAACTTATTTGGAAAAGCCAATTTCCCACAGAGTAAAGGTCACCTGCTCTAATGTGTCACACATAATTCTTTGTAACTTGGTCTGCATCTTGTAAGGTTTTTTTGTCACAGACATAGGAACTATCTCTGAACAGAGCAAGCCTTAAACTGAATGCATGGGCAAGGCTCATGAAATGGAAGGGCAGCTGAACAAAGAGGCCTATGGAAGGGCTTGAACGAGAAGACTCCCAGTAACCCAGAGAATAGACGTTGAGATGGCCTCTTCAAGACGGTGTTGATTGGATGAACCAGCTCCAATACTTTTCCTTCAGCCTTTCCATTCAGAATTCAAATTCCTAGGAACTCCCCACCACTGTGTGGTTTCTTGGCAGGGATCCCAGTCAGAAATTCTCAGGCCCCTAAGCTTAGCCAACCTGAGTAAGAATAGCATCTTAAGCTCATTCAAAGAAGCATTCTTGCCCTGAGTCATACACCCATCTAGCCCTTCTCCCACTGCATGTTTCCCCATAGGATGTGGAGGCTAGAGGCACTTGCCCACCACAACCTGTACTGTCCCTTCTGGGTGATTCTGTAGGTAACAGAAATGCTGAACTTTCCTATCTGAGCTGCCTTTTCCCTGGGCCTGTCCTGGCAAGGGTGGATTGCATACCAAACCCAGAGTGGGTATAAAGGCTATTGTTCACTAATTTTCTATTGCAATTGACTTGTGTACAAAAAGCTGCCACAGTGATGGCCAGAGCTGGGAGTAGGAGAAGTGGGGGACAGACGGAGGCTGGGGACCCAGGAGTCATAAGCCAGGGGGTTGCTCTCTCTATGCTGTCATGGTTTGGCAAAGAAATCTGAGACATCACAGGTTTCTAGATTTGAACTAGGTCTTCCAGGTCATCATGAAGATAGGAGGCTGCTACATATTTTATATACTGCTTTAATAGATTGCTTTGTAACTTTCAAATATGTAGGCATGTAGCCCTGGCTGGTGGCTCAGTGGATAAGGTGCCAGCCTGCAAACCCAAAGGTCACTGGTTCGATTCCCAGCCAGGGCACATAATCAGGTTGCAGGCCAGGTCTCCAGCCAGGTCCTTAGCTGGAGGCAGGTGAAAGACAACCATACATTGATGTCTCTCTCCCTCTCTCCCTTTGTCCCTTCCCCTCTCTCTAAAAAATAATAAATAAAATCTTGAAAAAAAATATGTAAGCATGTGGTATATGACACTTCAATGATTTTCTTAGCCTGAGTTCTGCAATGTTACAGGCAGGTCAGTCAAAGAGAATTAGGGCGCTACTTCCTAAGGAAGAGGCACCAGTGATGTCCACATGCTGCTGAAGCTTTGTGTCCCACACCTGTATCTAATGACTCCACCTCCACCTATGCAGGTGCTCAGGTCCTTTGCAGGTTCTGCAAAAGCAAGAGGCTCCCAGCTGGTCTCTCTGCTTCCACACTTGCCCCCTGGAGTCTCTCATAGCAGCCAGAGAGATCTTTGAAAACAGAAGACAGATAAAGCCACTTCTCCAAAAGCCTTCAGTGCCTCCCATCTTCGTCAGAGGAAAAGCCAAAGTTCTTTCCATATTTCATAAGTTTTACATGATGTGTCCAACTGCTTCCCAACCCTCTAAATCACTCTCCTCTTGCTGCCCACTCCAATCGAGCTGTCCTCCAGTTGTCACTAGAACATATTGAGCTCAACCCTGCATCAGATCACTAGCACCTGCTGTTCTTGTGCCTGGAACGTATGTTCCCTCATTGCCCCTGTGGCTAGTTCTCTCAGTCGCTTCAACTCCTCTCATGATAGCTCCTGGCATGGCCTTCTGGGGTGACCCTGAGTAAGCCAGGAACCCCATTCCCACTGCAGCTCATCCCATCACCCTTCCTTGAATGATTCCCTGTTAGCCATCATCCTGACTCTGTGTTTTACTCTTATGTTCCTATATTGTCTGTCTGGACAAACTAAATAGTAAATAGAAGCAACATGAGGGGTAGGTACCTTCACTTGTCCATTCCCTGCTACATTGCCAACACCTGAACTCAGAAGAGACACTCCACAAATGTTTGTTGAATGAATAAATGGAAGAATGGGTGAAAACATTTCTGCCCATGCCCCTGCACCCTGCTCATGATCTCCTCGCACTTGGGGAGGCCGCTATCATTTTCTCCAATGGTTCATCGATCCCTGCCTAGCTCAGCATTACCTTACCTCTGTGGCATCTCTTTTCCATCCCACCCCAGAAGAATTATTTTTGGTACCACTGTCATACTATACAGACACTTCTAGTATATAAAATAATGCTCACCATATTAAGTTATTGTCCTTTTCTTTTAAAAAAATGTCCATAAGAAGTACATGAATATATTCATATCATTAAATGTTCAAACAATATAGCTAAGTGGAAGGTCTCCCCTCTCCTATTCCAAATTTATCTTTGCTTCTCATACGTAACCTTGTCTAGAGATTTACATACACTTATGGGGATAAAAACAAAGCTTTCGGTGTGGATCTGTGTGCTTTATAATAACATGGGTTCTTTATAATAACATTGCTCTTATTTGCAACTTTGCCACAAAATACTTTGGACACCTTTCCACTTTATACCTGTATGGAGTCATCATTAAAAAAAAATTAATGTCACCATTAAATTACCAAGAATAGAGGAACAATGATTTAGTTAGCCATTCCTCCAGTTATGGGTATTTAGATGATAGTTTCAGTGCATTCCACAACGAGTGGTCTCTCACAGGTTGCCCATCCCAATGCCTACAACTGTCTACAGACCGGATACCTAGAAGTGAAACTGAGGATTTGAGAAGTATACAGATTCTAACTTGCCAATTTACCTTTTAAAATGCCAGTGAAAATCACACTTCCATGAAAGCAGAATATTTTCAGTATTAGCATTTGCATGTTTCCTGGGAGGAAATGCCTCGCTCAAGTTTCTCTGATTATTACTGAAGTTGAACATTTTTGCTTATACTTATTAGAAATTAGTTTCTCTTCTTCTCTGACTTGTCTGTCCATATTTTTCTTTCCTGTTGCTGTCAGAATTTTTTATGTGTCTGTTCATCTTACCTGACCATGAGCTCTTTCAGGTGGTCATCACTTTTTATTTATCTCAGTTTCCTCTTTCAGAGCACATAGCTAGTGTTCAGTGACTATATATTCAGTTGCATTATTGAAGCCAAGGACACTGCCTTCCATTAGAGTTTTCATCATTATTTTACTATCCTCACTACAATTGCTACTTATTTGGAATTGTAGGTGCTAAACCCTGTCTTGGGAGGTACACATACATTGTCTCTAATCTTCATCCTACCTCACCCAGCAAAGTGATTATTTTTAAATGAACAGTTACTTAATTTTTTTAGTGATTCTTTTCATTTTTAATTACAATTGATATATAATATTATATTAGTTTCAAGTGTACAGCATAGTGATTAGACATTTATATAACTAACAGAGTGACCCCCAATTAAGTCTAGTATCCACCTGATACCGTATAGTTATTACAATATTATTGACTATGTTCCCTATGCTGTACTTAACATCCCCTTGACTATTTTGTAACAACCAATTTTATTTCTTAATCCCTTCACCTTTTTTTAAAATATTTTATTTAATTATTTTTAGAAAGAGGGGAAGAGAGAAAGAGTCGGAGAGGGAGAGGAACATCCATGTATAGTTGCTTTTCACCTGCCTCCAACCACAGATCTGACTGGAGACCTGTTTTGCAACCTGGTTATTCCCTGCCCTGGCTAGGGAATCGAACCTGCGACCTTTGGGTTCGCAGGCAGGCGCCTTATCCATTGTGCTACCAGCTAGGGCCCCTTCACCTTTTTTAAATAAAGATTTTATTTGTTTATTTTTGGAGAGAGGGGAAAGTAGGGAGAAAAGCATCTATGTGTGGTTATCTCTCCCATGCCCCAAACCGGGGACTTGGTCTGCATCCCAGTCATGTGCCCAGACTGGAAATCGAACAGGCAACACTTTGGTTTGCATGCCTGCACTCAATTCACTGAGCCACACCAGCCAGGGCCCCAGTAACAACCAACTTGTATTTCTTAATCCCTTCACCTTTTTCATGCACCACTTCATCCAGCCATCTATTGGTGAACACTTAGGTATTTTCATGTCTTGGCTGTTGTAAATAATGCTGCAATAACATGGAGTACATATTTCTTTTCCAATTAGTATTTTGGGTTTCTTCAGATAAATGCTCAGGAGTAGAGTTGTGGGGCCCTCTTTTGTCTCTTGTTATAGCCTTTGTTTTAAAGTCTATTTTGTCTGGTATAAATACTGTGACCCCAGCCTTTTTTTTTTTTTTTTTTTCATTTTCATTTAAATGAAATACCTTTTCTCATTCCTTTACTTTCAGTCTGTGTGTGTGTGTTGTATTTCCATCTAAAGTGAGTCTTTTGTAGACAGTGTAAACACAAGTCTTGTTTTCGTTTTTGTTTTTCTCTTAATCTATTCAGCTACCCTATGTCTTTCAATTCAACTATTTAATCCACATACATTGGCATCTCAGTTTTACAGATAAGACAGTGAGACTCACTGTCTTATGAAGGTTGACCTAGGACACTCAATTAAGTGGAGGTGAGATGATGAAGCACTCTCTTTTCAGCTGATTCCAAACCTGTGCAAGCTCCTTCATGCTGTGTTCCTCACCCTGATTGCGCTTCATTCCAGTCCCACCCCAGGCCAATTCCAGAATATCTGAGAATAGACCTGGTGAAGTGATACCAAACAAACAAACGAAAATCCCTGAGTGCTAAAGCCTGGGGATGTAAAGCATAGGGAATATGATTCTGATGTACAGAATTGGTTGAAAACCATTGGCCGACAGTAAATATTTTAGACGTTACAGGCAATACAGTCCCTTTACCATCATAGGGTCAAAGCAGCCAAAGACAAAAATCAATGAACATGGCTGTGAGCCAATAAAATTATATTTATAAAAGCAAGTGACAGCAAAACTTGGTAGACAGGCTGTGCTTTGCTGATCCTCTAGTCTTTGTCATAATACTTCTAAGAGCCTGGAGTTTATGATTGTCCTTGTAGAACCATGGCATCTGGGTCCTGGCTGGTGTGGCTTAGTGGATTGAGCACCAGCCCGTGAACTGAAAGGTCGCTAGTTTGATTCCCCATCAGGGCGTATGCCTGGGTTGCAGGCCAGATCTGGGTTGGGAACGTAAGAGAGGCAATCCAATGAGATTTCCTCTCCCTCTCTTTCTTCCTCACTTCCCCTAAAAATAAATAAATAAAATCTTCAACAACAACAAAAATTATGACATCTGGTCGCATTCATTACCGTGGCCATTCTCAAGGTCAGTGGCATAAAAATCCCTGAAGCCCCCTCCCCCCACTTCAGTGGGATACCACTTCAGTCAATTGGGGCCTGGGCCTCAGAGTCTGAATTTCACGCTGATGTAGGTGAATGTTCTAGGTCTGCATGGCAAGCATCCCTGATCTACTGAAGCGTGTTCCTAGCACGTAGCAGAAGCCTGGTTGCAGAGGCAGAACTGGAGTTTATGCACACATCTCTGAGATCATGGGTAGATATTTTGTGTGTCCCTGCCCGTCTTATATTTCAACATCCAGCCTCCAAGGTTTTGGAGCCTTTGGTGCTTTGGCATCCAGCCCTCTGAGTTTGCATGCTGGCAGAGAAGGAAGCCACCGTTCAGCTTCCACTCTGTAATTAGTACAAGGCCAAAGCCCTTTTATATTTTGAAGGAAAAAGTGACTGTTTAACCACATACATAATAAAAGTGTGTTTATCAGTGTGTGTGCATGTTCATGTGATAACAGTTCAGTATGTGGAAAATGGAGCCTACATCCTCCCACTGTCAGCTTTAAAGCTCTGCGGTAGGCAAATGCCATCATTTCTGTTTCCTAGCCTCTTTAGCATCCATTATTTCTGTGTTGTCCTTGTCTGATAATCTCAGTCCTTTTAGTTTTTGATGGCATGGCGATTACCCTGGCTACTGCTTTAGGATTACATCTAAATGCATCTGAATAGTTGCAGCTACTGACTGCTTCCCTCCTAAAAGCTTTTTAGCATGATCCAGTGGGGTGGTTTCATCAAGAGAACCATAATTTATAGCTCTCTTATTTTTTGGAGGGGGGGTGGAAATAAATTTCTCAAAAGATGAAAGGGAAGTCTGCTCAGTGTAGATCTGCAATATTACTTTTCCTTCCCTTTCTTTCTTACATTCCATTTTCACAATTTTCCTCAGAAATGACTCCTCTTGGGGAAATAGGAATGTTCTAAATTGCACAATTGAGTCAAATCAATATTTAGAGTGCTTTGGACTTTTAAGCCTTTTGCTGGTTTTAGCAGTATCATTTTATACAGTAAAACCCCCTTTTCCCAGGTAACCTATGATATTAATATTGAACATTATTCACAGCTTTCTAACACCCCCAATTTCACTCAGCTACCAGCTAAGCAAATAGTGCCCAAGAGTTAAAAAATATGCTATTCTTCTTCTAATGCATATACACTTTTATGTTCAAATGCTATTGCTGTGTCCCTAATCTCTATATACATATCTATCTGTGCATGTAATAGCTTTCAGCACTGTAATTAGACACAGAAACCACACCGTGCAAACAGAATGCACACACACAGGTTTGTAAAGCAGCTGTGACAAATGCATAATATGGTAAAACACCTCTCCACAGCTAGGGCAAATTCTAGAGTCTACAAGGGGTGGGTTAAAATGAAAATGATGTAGTGGCATCTGAACTGTGCTATGCAGGAAGATTGCACAGATGATAATGTCTGGAATGCCCCTGTGGCAGTGAGTCTCTGCAAGGCAGTGTGCAATGGTGTGAGGCTACACAGATGATAATGTCTGGAATGCCCCTGTGGCAGAGCGTCTCTGAGAGGCAGTGTGCAGTAGTGTGAGGCGAAAGCTCAAGGAGCCCCATCCACCTGGGTTTAAACTCCAGTGGAGGCACCATGTTATCTTGGACAAGTTGCTTTACCTGTGTGAGGCTCAGTGACTTTGTTTCAAGCTGGAGATAATAGAACATTTACCTCTGGGTCTATTTTGAGGATTAAGTGAGGTAGCAGGGGTCAAGCAGCAGAAACAATTTTCTCATCTTAGGATTGCCACCAGTGTGGTGATGATAATGAAAGTGCTATAATTATTACAGGTACCCCTCTGTAATGCCCCGCCCCCCACAGCACTGCCACACTCATAACAAAAGGGAGTCTCTGATGACCTGTCTTGGTTAACAGCATCCATGTTTACTCAGCTACCCTAGTAAAAATTTGGAGCTACACTTGAATGGTTTCTCTTTCATCTTACTCCTTCCCTTCTCCTTGTACCCTAGTGCCCTGGTCAGTTGGCCACCAAAATTGTGCCGTTTTACCTCCAAAATAACTTTCCAGTTCTGTATCCTTTCTTCATCCTCCCTGTCACTGCCTCGGCTCTATTATCTTATGTCTGGATTAATGCAAGAACCCCTTAGCCAATTTCACTGTCTTCAGTTTGGTTCCTCCACAATCTATTATTAGACCCATTTTACAAGTTAGAAAGTTGAGACACAGACCTCAATAAGTTGCCCATAATCACACAGTTAGTAAGTACCGTTATGGGTACTTCATCCCAGGTAGCTGGACTCTAGGACCTCTGCTCCCTCACATCTTAGAATTTTAAGTGCAATACAGTATTGGATATGGAAACTGGTAGTACCTCCTCCATCTGGAATTGCACCTCAATTTCTCCCTCACCCTATGTTCCATTCAGGCTGTGCTAACTGTTATACCGACTCTGCAGGAGCTCCAAGGAGCAGCCAAGCCCTTTCACAGGAGCAGAGTAGAAGGAGAGGAACAATAGAAATCCACAGACGAGTTCTGGTGGGAGGCTATGGATGCCCAGACCATCACCTGGGCCAAGTACAAAAGGGGGAGGTGAACTGGGGATGGGGGAAGTAAGGATTCAGATCCATTTCAACTTTCCAGGACTTTCACCCAGTGAGCATAAGGAATTTACAGGTAGGGATGATGCTCTGATTCTGGTGGTAGCAAGAGGCTCCTGGTTTGGAGCAAGTTCCAGGTGGAATGATGCTGTAGTACCTTGAAGACAATTTATCCATGTCTTACTGGCCACACCATATAGAAGCAGGGTCCCAGGGCTTTTCCATGCCCTGTGGTCACTGGCACTACAGTGGCAGAAAGAGTAAACTGAGGCACTTAAGATCTGGTAGAGGATAGATTGCCAACCAGCTTGTGGATCTCAGGGCTCTCTTGCAAGGCTGACAATGGTCTCCTTACCCAAGAGTTTGCAGAAGTCACTGACAGCCAACGTGAATGCTTTGTTTGTGCATCAGGATGCTCTGAATGCAGTGTAGCACTGAGGGTATGTCCCGAGAGCCTAACACACTGTGATCCTGGTACTTGCTCGCTCAGGGTCCACCTCGGCATTTCTCAGCCTTGTCTGAAAGATGTCAGAAGCTGTTACAAGAGGTGAAGAAGACGGAGGCAGGGGTGTGTGGCATAGTGGTGAAAAGCATTGGAAAAATGACCTCTACCCTTTCTGAATTTGAAAATGCAGCACAATGTATCACTCTCTTTAAAATTTGTAGTACATTTTAACATTAAAGTTCTGTAGTGAAGAATTCAATTTTAGCTTAACATATTCTTGCCCAAATGTATTTAAACAGAGACCTGTTTTACCAGGAAGAGCCAGAAACAGTGGCCCTTGGATTAAGTTTGGGAAACACAGGTCTAGTCAAGGGTGACTAGAACCTGCAGGACCTGGGAGCATGACTGGTAAGTGAGTAGGCTCCCCAGTGTCGACTGTCTCCCTGGTGAATTGTACCTGGTTGCCAGAACTCTCCCACCCTGGCTGTGAGCTCCAATAATGCAGGCATGGAACCTGACTTCTCCCCCATTGCATCGTCCTGAGCCTTTGAGTGCTGATTTTTGTGTTCTGGCCATTCACCATCATTTGTAAATGTTCTGTCTCTCTCAACACACTCATCTGTGTTTGCTGTTTCTCTGCACTTTGATAACATTCTAGTTTTCTCTGACATGAATGGTTATATGTTGAAGACTACTTTTTCTTTTATCATGCTTAATGCATACTTTACCATTCTCATTTTTATTTTTTTATACAATCTGGCTTACCTCAAACAATTGTTCTCATTTCAGTTTGTTGTTTTCTCATTTCAGCTTCTTATTTCACCAACTTTATGTTTTTAAACCTTATGGAGACCATGAAGCATTTTTGTTTTTGAAAAGTTGCTCCATCTCCTGTAGTGTGCCCCATTTCTAGGTATGTTCTCCCTGTGCTTCAGGAGTGCATCTTTTCTGCTGTACTAGTGTGAGCTGTACTTGTAAATATACCTCATGTGAGGACATGCAGAGTTCCCATGTTAGCCTGCTTTCCCATGGTTGCCTGCCAAGCTCAATGCTCTCATTGGATTCCCACAAGGCACATCCAGTTGCTGTCAGATCTTCTGTCAGTGACATTCACCACTCTGAACCAAATTTCTGGCATCTCTGAAGACTTTCAGCTGCTTTACACAAAGAACTGTTATGTGTGTGTGCATGCACATGTACATATAGGCTACACATTATTTAACAAATGTTAACAGTGTTTAGTGGGGGACTATTCTAAAACCCTTTGCATTCATTTAATCTGCACAGTAACCCTATGGTGTTGAGACTCTTAGTAGCTCCATTTGACAGGTGAGGAAACGGTATAATTTATCCAACATCATACAGCTGGTGACAGAGCCAGAATTCAAACCTGAGTGAGCTGGAGGTGTGGTCTGTACTCTTTAATTGCCTGGCATTTGTTTTGTTACCATCTTACCAAAGAGAAAAGAAATGAGTGTGAACAACTGCAGCCACCTTGGTTTTCGTGTCTCTCTCCTGCTTAAATAGGTGCTGGCAGAGTTCCACAGTAGGGCATGGGTGTCCTGAGTGAATGTAGACTCTGGTTGCTGATTAGAGAATAGTGGGCGGATAAAGCCTCCAGGGCACCTCCTGAGTGAGCCCCATACAGTGGGAGTAGTCCCCTCTGGTTGGCTCTAAGGCCTCGTGGGTGAGAAGTTGTAGCAGACAGGGCTGCCCTTATTTTTCTGCATCCGGGACCCTTCCCTTTTTTGATTAATGGAAATTGCTTCGAAGCCTCAAAGCTTTTGATCAATATTTCTTGTGCCCAGGGCTGTGCAGGGACTTGGCATTTACTGTTGTACCTATTTTCATGAGTCTTTTACTGGGAAATTAGTGAAGAGTGAATTGGACCATTTGCCAGCTGGTGTCTTGTCCAGGAATTCCCTTTATCTTAAAACAGGTGAGAAAATGCAAGCTCCGAGTGCCTCACGAGTCACTGGGGGTCACACTCTATGGCAGGGACAGAACCCAAGCCTGGGCCTCTGTGTCCTCAGCTGTTATTCCTGTCACTCTCCAGTCTTTTTATTTTGTTTGACTTAATTCAATCTTATTAATACGCATGCATCTACTGCGTACTCCTATTATATAAGAAAGCCCTGGCTTTGCACTCAACAAGCTCACGATAAGAAGGGAAAGGTAGAAAGTGGTGGTTCTGTGATGGATGGTGGGCAGAGTGAACAGAGGAGGGTTTTGGTAGAAGCAAAAATTTCATTTTTGTGAACAATTGCAGACTATCTTATGAAGGAAGTGGAAGCGCGAAGTGGTGCTTAAAGAAGGGCATGCCTCTCCTTCAACCAGATATGACAGAGTGGCTCAGATGGGTTGGGCGTTGGGAGCCAATATAAATTGGGGAAGCAGCACAACTCTGTTTTGACTGTGTGTTTGTCTTCTGGGCTGCACTAACAGAGTGCCACAGACTGGGGGCTTAAACAAAATCAAAGTGTTTTCACATAGTTCTGGAGGCTGGAAGTCTTGAGATCAGCATTAACAGGGTTGGTGCCTCCTGAACTCTCGCTCCTCAGCTGCCTTCTCCCTGTGTCCTCACAAGGTCATTCCTCTGTGTCTGTACCTTAATCCTTCATATTGGATGGGTGCCTACCTTAATGACATTATTTTAACTTAATTATCTCTTTAATGACCCCATTTGCAAGTAGAGTCACTTTCCGAGGTACTAGGGGTCAGTACTTCAACATGAATTTTGGAGGGACATAGTCCATAATAGGCTGGAACCAGTGGTATGCCAGGTGGTAATATGAAAAAGACCGGATCATATGGCCTAGCACTTGGGGGAGCTGGAGCTTTATCCTCCCCGCTAGATTACTGTTTTCCTGTATGGAACACAAGTGAACGCACACCAACATGTGTAATTATGTATCACAAGCTTTTTTAAAGTGGTACTAGAGTATAAATTAAATCACACTGAATCCACAGCAAGAAAGTCATTCTCTTTATTTTTCTTTCCATTTCTCAAGGAGAATATCCCAGCTGGCGCTAATATGTCATTCACACTTCCCTGACATTTGCTAATAGCGTTAGAGGATAATGGCATCTAGCTAGAATTTGATAATACTCTGTTGTTCTCATCTTATTTAATTTTTATGCTTACCTTTTTCATTTATGACAGGCGATCCTGGGTTCCCACTTGGAATAATAACATAAAGCTTTCCTTTAGTATCTAAAAGTAGCCATTTGTTTTTAAAGTGTGTTATTTTAAATAAAATATTGGAACAATAATGGAATAACTTTTATAAGTCAGGGCCAAAATGATGAGGGTGGATTGCAGATGCCAGAACTCTGGGAGGTGCTGATGTGGGCTAGGACAAGGATGGGAGGAGAGAATGGTGACAGCCATTAGGGAACCATCCCGAGAACGATGAGTGGTAAATGTGTATGTGTGAATGTGTGAATGTGTATCTGTGTGTACATATGTGCATATGTGTGTTTTATGTGTGCATATGTTTATGTAGATGTGTGTTTATGGGTATCTGTATGTTTCCATGCATTTATGTGTCTATGTGTATGTGTGTGTTTTATGTGTATTTGCGTGTGTTTGGGTGTCTCTGTGTGTGTTTGTATCTGTGTGAGAATGTGTGTATGTTTGTGTTTGTATCTTTGTGCATGTGCATATACATGCATATGCTCTCATACCCTGGAGTTATCCCATCACCCAAGATGAATGGGGAGGAGTGGCTTTGCTTTTTTTTTCTGTAATGTGTAAGCAGAAATGAATACATTCACGCACTCTGAAGTACATAGTGGTATGCATTCAGCTTGTTTCTTTAGAAATAGTTAATTATCCACAGAGAGTTATTGAATACTTCCCACACTCCAGACCCTGTGCAAGATGCTGTAACTACAGCAAGAATTAAAACCAACAGGGTTCTGCCCTGGCTGGTAGCACAGTGGATAAGGTGCCGGCCTGCAAACTCAAAGGTTGCAGGTTCGATTCCCCAGCCAGGGCACATAACAAGGATGCAAACCAGGTCTCCAGTCAGGTCTGTGGCTGGAGGCAGGTGAAAAGCAACCATACATTGATGTCTCTCTCCATCTCTGCCTCTCTCCCTTCCCCTCTTTCTAAAAATAATGAAATAAAATCTTTAAAATAAATAAATAAAACCAACAGGGTTCTGGCTAAGAAGTGGTCAGATATTTGCATGTGACTCCTAACAGCACTTCTTTTTTTATTATTTTTTAAGATTTTATTATTTTTGGAGAGAGGGAAAGGAAGAGAGGGAGAGAGACATCAATGTATGGTTGCCTTTCACCTGCCTCCAGTTACAGATCTGGCTGGAGACCTGGCTTGCAACCTGGTTATGTGCCCTGGCTGGGAATCGAACCAGCAACCTTTGGGTTCGCAAGCCGGCACCTTACCAACAGCACTTCTTACTGACCAAGTGCCCTTGGCCAAGTGATCTGAACTCTGAGAGCCTCCACTAAGACAGACCCTCATGTCAGCCCTGGTGATGAATGAGCTGAGCCGTATGGACACTGCTTGTCATAGGGAGGCATGTTGTCAGCTGTTATTGGAAGCGTCACGTTCCAGTGCCATTCAGAGGTTCCTTGTCTTCACAACCCTCAGGAGCCTGCAAAAGACATAGCTGCTCAGAAGACTTAATTGCATAACTTGGACAGTTGACCTGGAAATGTAAAAAGCTGCAACATGGAGCTGGGGTGAAGGTCAGGATCTCTGTGGGGGAGCTGTGAGTTCGAAGGAGACTGGCATCACTGTGTGCTCATCTGGGGAGGTATGGTAGATTAATACAACGTGCCCCTGAATTTTAATAACAAGCCCAACCCAAGTGCAGAGCTCCAGGAAGAATAATTGGAAGGAAACTATCTTAAGTCAGACCAGGTTCATCAGAACCCACTGGCAATCTCTCTTCCAGGGGTGGTGGGGGTGGGAAGAAAATGTGAGGCTACCAAGTTAATGATACCTGTCTACAGTGCCTTTAATTACCTGAGACTGACAAGCATAGGAGCTCCAGAGCTCCATGAAGATTTCCTGGGCTGTCTCCCGGCAGATCTCACAGCCATCATCCCACAAGCTTTCCAACAAAGGCGCACAGCATCGCAGGAAACCCACCGCTACAGGTTAACAAAGTCAGCCACATCTTCTCACAGGTGCTTCCTAGTCTTCAGGAAAAAAATACCCTGAGAGGGTATTCTTGCTTTTATTTACTCAGGAGGACACTGAGGCTTAAAGATACGGAAACTAAGTTCAGGATCAGCCAGATTGGAGTATGACAGTCCGAACAGTCATGGATGGAACTCAGGTCTGTCTGACCAAAAGATTGCTCACTCTGGGATTCTCTGCAGCCACAGCATGCCCCACCCCAAATCCCCCTCAGGCTCCCTTCTTTCTCTATCCTTCCTGGTTTGTTTCTTCTCTTACCTTATTAACACATATAAATGAAAGCCACATCTCTGTTAATCTAAGCACTGCAGATACAGAAATGGAAAAGATGCATCCCATCTCTGCTTCCATGAGCTGATGTTGAAACTGAGGAAGACAGATGAGAAGTAAACAAAAATAATATTTAGTAAAACAGCATATAAGGAGGGGTAAAGGAGTGGTAAATGACAGCATTTTTAAAGTGAGGTCCCTAGAAGCCCTACCTGCAAAGGGCAGTCAGTCTGGGCTCTGAATGGGGTAAAGGAAGAAGCTCTGTGCAGTCTGCATTGTGGGAGTTGCAGGTGGAGGAAGCTGTTGTTACAAAGGTGCCCATATCAGTCAGCGTGAACTGGTATGACAGACATGGAGGCTTAAACAGCAGACATGCATTTCTCACCCTTCTGCAATCTGGAAGCCCAAGATCAAGGTGCAGGCTAATGTCACTTCTGATGAGGGCTTGGTTCTTGGTTCACAGGCAGCCACCTTCTCACTAGAGAGAAGCTGTTCTGCCCTCTCCTCCTCCTTGTCTAAGGGTACTAATCCCATCATGATGCTTCACCCCCTTGACCTCATCTGACCCTTATTACCTCTCAAATACAGAACCTCCAAATACCATCACATGAGGGGGAAGGGCCTCAACATGTGAATCTGGGGGAAACCCAAGCATTGAAGCCATAACAGTGCTGTGTGGTAATGAGTGGTATGTTTGAGAAACAGCAAGAAGGTCCATGTAGCTGGACCTGAGTGAGCTCTGGGGAGATGGGGAGGAGATGAATTCAGAGAGGAGGCAGCTGGAGACAGATCATTTCTAGCCTTGTAGGCCAAGGAGAGAGACCCAGGTTATATTGGCAAGGAGCTATCAGCAGACAGGGCTTGGCACATAATACCCTGTTCTCTGCCCCTTCCCTTCCCCTCTTCCTTGTGCCGGACTACACAGTTTTCTGCTTTCCAGACATTGCAAAGTTTTCTGTTTGCCTCACACAATGTTATTTTTAAGTCAGGAGACTGAATATTTTATTTTAAAAACATGAGATCCAGAATTCTGGCTTGTTCTGAAGAATTTAAAAGATCTGGCACTATTGGTACTGTATTCCTCCATGGTGACCATTGGAGGAAGCATGTGGCTGTAGACCATTCACATGGGGCATGTGCTTTATCACAGTCTTCACCCCTCCCATTGCTCCTCAGACCCTGAAGCCAGACGGTTCTTCCATTGACCACAGAAAGGTATTTGCTTCTTTCTCAATCTTCTGCTTTTCTGCCTCTGTGTGAAAGGGGCAGAAAATTGTCTCTAGGGACAATTTCTGATTTGAGACAAGAACTTCTGATTTATTAAAAATGTATTTTGTTAGCCTTATTTATTTTCATCTTGTATAACGCATGTTAGTTGCCTTCATAGGAGTCCATGACATTTGTTGGAAAACATGAAGCAGACCACAAGACTGGCCGTCTGTCAAGTTCTGGGTCACTGGTTTGCTGTGTTAACTTGGGCAAGCCATACTCCCTCTCTGGGCTTCAGTTTCCCTGTCTATAAAAGATGCTCTCTAAGCATCACCCTTTCAGCTTTGCCACCTACATGTATTTTCTGGCAACAGAAGATACTCCCAACAAAAATCCACTTTCCTACATAAGTTGATGGCTACATTGTCAGTTCTATAATGGTCTGTGAGAGCAGGTAAAATCTTGAGGTCTGTCATTTATAAAGATTAAGTGAAATAAGTCATTTTAAGTGCTTATTGCAGCACTTAGAACAGCTAATTAATGTTAGTACTTGTTGCTATTATTACCCAGCATGAACCTCCAAAGTCATAGAAATATCATATAGAGAAAAATAAACATACCTGGTTCCAGAGGATTTAAACAGTAGGGTCTTAGGGAAAAAAAAGCAGATCTCTGTAAAGGGATCATGGAATCTTCTTCCTCAGAAAGACCAAAATTGGAACTTAGGAAGTATGGTTCTAATCAACTTCAGACAAGGAGACCTTTATTCTAGGTTTGGGACTACAGTGTATGTCACTGCATGATCTGGGCCAAGTATTCATCTCTCTGGATCCCAGTTGCTTCCCATTTGCTCAAAAATGAGAATCTAATGTGCTTATGTGATTTTTTCCCAATATAGTCATTTATCTCTTTATTTTCATATTTGTTATTATTTACTGTAGATGCTTTGGCAAGTGTAACTATGGTTAGGTTAGGCTGTGTTGCAGTAACAATCACAACAAAGTCTTGGTGATTTAAAATGTTTATTTCTCATTCAGAAACCATGCCTATTGTACACCCACAGGGGGACTGCCTGGCATAGGCTTTCAGGGATGCAGGCTGATGGAGGCTCCCTTGACACACAGACTTTGCTACCACAAAGGCAAGGGAAGGAAAGTGTGGCAGAGAGTGCCTCTGGGCCTTGATATGACACACATCATTTCCTCCCATCATTCATTGGCCCAAACAAGCCATACTACCATGCCTGAGTTCCAGTGGGTGGAGACACATGATCCTACCATGTGCCCAGGCAAGAAAGGGAAATAATGTGTGAAGGTCCTACCAATGACCACAGAAAGATATTTGCTCTCTTGTTCAGCAGAGATTATGATGCCCCAAGATCTCATAGTTGGCCCCTGAAGTCACATGCATTTCCAGCCCCTGGACTAGAGGTTCTCTGAGGACCTGACCAAAATTAGATCTGATTGTTCTATTTTGTTCCTATGAGGCTCACTTCAGAGCTGCTTACCCCTGCCACATCCCCCCTTATCCCTTCTTAAATTTCATGGATTGATCTTTTTGGATCTAAAATTACTCTTTAATTATTAATGAGAGGGACAGGGCTCCAGACAGGGAGGCAGCCTACTGAAGTCCAAGACATAGTACTTGATGTTGGACTGGCCCAACCCCAAATCTCAGCTCTGGTGCTGAAACTATGTGTGGCTTTGGCTCAATGCTCAGTTCTGAGGGTAAGGGAGGTAGTGTTTGTAAAGCACTGTGTTTTGCCTGGCTCACAGAAGGCATTCAATCAATGAAGATGATAATTTAGGGGAGACCTAAGCACTCTATTTGAGTCATGGCAATGGGACTTGGGAACACAAGGATTTGGTGGGTATAGAGGCTGTCAGGGAAGCCGTAGGTATAACTGCTTTGGATCGATGGCAGCAGCCTGGTTCTAAGCATTATCCACAAGTGATGCTAAGGATGTGAATACACACTAGAGCTTATGGATTTAAAGAAAAGTTTTCCTGCAAACCCAAAGGTCACTGGTTCCATTCCTAGCCAGAGCAACATAACCAGGTTGCAAGCCAGGTCTCCAGCCAGGTCCCCAGTTGGAGGCAGGTGAAAGGCAACCATACATTGATATCTCTAAAAATAATAAATAAAATCTTTAAAAATTTTTTTCAGAAATTATAAAAAAAGAAAGAAAATTTTTCTATATAAAAACCCCAGCCCCAGCTGGTGTGGCTCAGTGGATTGGTACCAGCCTGCAAACCCAAGGTTCACTGGTTCAAGTCCGAGTCAGGGCACATAACCAGGTTGCAAGCCAGATCTCCAGCCAGGTCCCCAGTTGGAGGCAGGTGAAAGGCAACCATACATTGATGTTTCTCTCCCTTTTTATCTCCCTCCCTGCTCTCTAAAGACATTGAATAAAATCTTAAAAAAAAAAAAAAAAAAAGAACAAACACCCTAAACATTCTACTTTAAAATTCTTAAAACTGGTTTCTGCTATATGAGGGTACACATGGTGATTCTGATCCTCTCATCTCCTCTTAGGTATTCTTGGGTTGAATACTATCCTAATACAGTGTGATTCAGAAGAGTTAAATATATGTACATTGACCTGAAAGAAGTGATGTGCTGACAATCTAATTGATTTGATTCAGGTAGACAAGTGAGGCTTTGCAGTTTGGGCCAAAATCCTATATGACCTCGTTTGTTTACCTATGTTTCAGGCTCACTAGACACTTGAAAAAGATGCCCTCAGAGTATAAACACAGGTTAGATTTATACCTTAATGCATCCTGGCCTGAGAGAGAGAGAGGGAGAGAGAGAGAGAGAGAGAGAGAGAGAGAGAGAGAGAGAGAGAGAGGGGGGGGGGGGGAGGGAGAGAGAGAGAATAAATCAGTTATTTTTCAGAAGGATGTAATTCTTGTCCATTCAAATTAACTTCCCCCTCAATGAATTCTGTTTACCTACCAATACAATGTCTCTCTTTCATGGATCTTTGTCAATTTCTGTATTTCTATCAAGGGACCAGGAGAGCTGAGCAATTGAATAATCAGAACTGTGGCCAATGGCCAGGGTGGAAATTTTGGGGAGCTAGTGGTAAAAAAAAAAAAAAGTCATGCAAGAATGGCTATCTTCACCAGAATGAAATAGAAAGGTGGGAACTGTGCAGTGATGTGGCTCAGCACCAGGTCAGTGTTTTAGAGGCTAAGACTCCATCAGATTGCAGAGGCTCAATAACATGCCTTAGCTGAGGAACAGGGAGTGTAGTCATGGATTCTATGTCTGCATAGTGAGGAGCTGAGGGCTCAGAGATGCTCTAGAGCTTTCTCAGGGTTCCTTCACCATTTGAAGCTCAGTTTCCTTCCTTGTTCTCCAGATGGAGCTTTTGCCTTTGTGCCTTACACAACCTTCTAAAAAGTCATAAATGGTGTTACTCTGTTTCCCACATAATGAGCCGTAACACAGAGACATTTATTTATTGTTTTTCCTTGGTTTTCATGGTAACACAGGTCAATTGTACTTGGTATTCTTTGTTATATAAGTATCTGGAGAGGGCAAATTCATTATTAATATTATAACTTGTATTCATGTTTATAATTACCACTAGGTATATGTTATTGAGTTGTTCTCATTATCCTCTTATTTCATCACATTGACGTTGTGAAGTTAGTATTATGCCCATTCAATCGGTGGGGAAACCAGTGTTTATGGAGATTAACATCCCATATCACACAGGCAGAGTGGTCTGTCTGTGTAAAGTGGTTGCGGATGCAACCCACCACATGTGAGGTCCCCATCACATGTGGAGTACATCAGGGGAGCTAGGCAGGGATATCTCACTGGGGACCCAGGAAAGAAGAGCACAGTCCTGCTGGAAAGTATGAGAGATAATAACAGTTTGATGGCAATGTAAGAAGTCCTCCCTGAAAAAGCTAGTCCTTATGGAGGACAAGAATTGAATCAGGAAACGGAAGCAACACAAGTCCTTGCAGGACAATGCCCCTTAAAGCTTTGAATGATAGCTGCTCTCTGAGCTGTGATTGTGGCCATGTGATTTCCAACCAGTCCCCAGACCTTTCTGAAGCCCCATTTCCCCATATGTAGGAGAAGGGGCTGAGCTGTCCAAGTGCCTGTTATTTGAGCATTATCTGGGCATCAGCTCAGAACAACTCCTGGGGATTATCCATTTGTCAAAGAAGAAAAAGAAATCAGGTTCCAAGTGGTGGTAATATGTTTAGATTGCATTGCTTCATGCAGGTATTTTGGTCAGTTTAAATCTGGGCTTTGGGGCATGGCAGTGACATAAATGAGCTGAAGGGACCATCATGAGAGGGCCCCTTGGTCCCGAGGGTAGAGAGTGACAAGCTCTCAGGAGCAGCAGGAGGTGAACAGCTCTGTTGCAGCTTTGGCTAAAACGTCTTAATGGATTGTGCTCTCACCTGCTTCATGATTACAGGACTCTTTCCTGTCTATCATGTCTTAGCCATAGAGTAGCTCTGATGGTACAGAGTTGCTCCTGTTTGTACCTCGCTCTCTCTCTTCATGAGACAGTCAGGACTACTCAGGGGGCCTGGACATTGCTTCTTCTATAGCATTTGCCTCTGCATTTTTCCACACAAAAGCAAATAATTCCAGAATCTTGATGTTAGAAGCATCCTCTGGGGACATCTTACCAGCCCCTCTCTGTATAGATGGGGAAACAGAAGCCCAAAGAGGAATGAGGGATGAGGAATGAGCCAAAACCACACATCTGGACCAATGAACAAGTGTCAGGAGCATCACTTGCCTGTCACATTCACTGTGCAGGTTCAAACCTGCCAGCTGGGAAGCAGGGGATGGGGGTTCTGGCTGCAAAAGTACGGGCTGAGGTCAGAAGTGCTGTGGGTTAGTCCTTTCTGAGAGAAGAAGAAGGGACCCAAAGGCTGAGTTCAAGAAGGGATCAAGCAGGGGAGCCAGAGAAGCAATGCTAAACCTGCAATGTGAGGGCAGAGATACAGCCTGAACCTGGGAGGCCCTGTCAGAGCAACAGGCTCAGGACATGACTATTGGGCTGTCTGGGCTGTTCCGTTTTCTCCTCCTCTCTCACTGATCAGAAAATGTGGAATTTGGTTTTCTTATAGAAAACCACCAGGCCAGAAAAGTCAGAAGTGTTCACAAAGCCATTATCTTTTATTTCTAACAATAAGCTACAATAAGGAGCAGAGGATCCTTTAGGTACCAATATTGAGAACAAAGGAAAATCATGGACACGGACAACAGTGTGGTGATTACTGTGGGGAGAGGGCATAAGGGAACTAAATGATAATGGGGGAAAAAATACAATGAAGAGTAAATTAAAAAAGGAAAGAAAAAATAGGCAAGGTACCAAAGTTAGGTCAGAAAACTGGCCTCATTAACCAATACATTCATTTATTTATTCATTGCTTCACAAACATGCCTAACACTTGCTACATTTCCAGTTCCATTCTTCACTGTGTGAAGCAGGCAGAACACAGAAGCACTCTCAGTCTGAACTGGTAAGGTACTAATAATGTTAATACCTCACTGGTGTTTTGATAGGACTCAGTTAGTTACTCCAGGCATTATGAAATCTATAAAAGCTCTTTATTGTTATTGTTATTATTATTTTACTTGTGATTGTGGTGATTGTGTCAGAGACCTGAATGTGTGTCTTAGCAGTTTTCCTTATGGTCAATTCAGTGAAACCCAGTCTTGCCCCTCAAAGAAAGATGAGATGACCACTCAGATTCCCTAGGAAGTCCTAGGAAATAGGTATACCAGTTTGAACTTGATCTATGCTCTCCTCTAATTGGAGTCTTCAGGTTCTCTGTGGCTGGTCACCAGGGATAAAGACCAGTGACAGATTAGTTGGAACCTTTTCTACCAAACTAACAGCTGTTGTTTTCCTTCCTCCCTCTGAGAATTTCTGGGAGTCACTTAATTGCTAAATTGCACACCCACATGAGTACCTCACTTCCTACTGTCACATAGTTTGAAGTTTGTATAGTCTTCAGACACAACATATTTGCTCTGTCCTCCGGTTTTTGTTTCTTATAACAGATCTTGCCAATCAACTGTAACACTGACACTTCACCATATTGAGAATGGAATTCTTTCTCACCATAGTTCTCTAATTAACCACCAGGTAAGATGGCACACCTGTCATCTGAAATCTGGTATAAACTAACTTGCATTGATTGAGTGCCTAATGTGTGTTCAACAGTCTGCTGGACACTGTACTGAGGAATAAAGAAGCAGTTTCTAGTTCTCTAGCAATGTCCATGAGGGTGGAGTAATTCCAAACACCACCCTGCAATTGATTGGCTTGGATTTGTTGTTAATGGATCAGTCATTGATTATTGAGTGACTGGGGAATCCAGTTGGAGTCTCGTTCCCTTCCCTTTGGAAGAGTTCTCTATTATCTATGTGTTAGGGGTTCTACTCTACAATGAATCCTCACTTTTTCATAAATATGTTGAATAAGACAAGTGCTTGAGGTACACCACATCCCTGCCCCTTAAAAGGCCTGTTTACATCTTTGTGCTTGCTTAGCTTCCAAGAAAAATTCTATTCATGGCAAAATACACACACATTTCCAAAACCATGGTGATGCAGAGTATTGAACAGGTTTTTATATGGAAATTTGTCAAAGGTTTTCTTGTCTTTCTTTTCTTTCTCTTCTTTTTTTAGGGCAATTAAATTAGTTCCACAAACTCCCTTAGCTAGATGCCTATTTACCATTTCAGAAAGCACTGATAAATTGGTTGAGAATGTTGCCTGTCTCTGACAGGATGTTGTTTATTACATAGCAGGCACTTATTGCCCAACAGTGTGGTCCTGGTTTTAAGTCAATGTTAGGTCATGGTAACCAAAATCTGGTCTTACCTAGTTCCAAGTCCCCACATCTATCTTCTTAAAGCTTTTCTTGATCTCCACTCACCAACTTGACTACATACCAGCAGCTGGGAACAATTACAACCAGAAAGAGGCTGGATTTAAGAAATTCTGACCAGATCACTTGGAATGTGGCATACATTTAACATTACTTCTTGCCCAGAATTCAAGTAGGACTCTTTAATGTTAAGTGACAGAAAACCTGACCAGGCACTTATTGGTTCAGGAATATGAAGAACATGAGTCACCCTAGCTTTAAATGCAGTTTGACTTGGGCTCAAAGGATATCATCAGGACCTTGTGTCTTAGTGTCTTGTAACTCTTCCACCTCAGAACTCAGATCTGTGTTGACTTCATTCTCTAATCAATTCTGATTGCATGGTGACAAGATAGATCCAGTAGCTTGAGTCTCAAATTCTCCCAGGTTTGGGTCCCATGGGAAAAAGGAGCTATTTTTTCTTTCTCTTTCTACCAGTACCACCTACAAAATTCCTAACACACATCTTGGTTTGATTGGCTAAGGTCACATGCTCATCCTTGAATAAATCATCATGTGGCCAAGGGACTAAAATATTCTATTTTGCTGGACTAAATCAGGTATTCCTTCTTCTAGAGTTAATGATGAAGTTCTATTTGAACATATGGGCTCAAAGAGGGAGAAAGAGTTTAATGAACATGGAATAGCTAAAAGATCACATACTCACTCTTCCAATCATTAAGTTTCTGTCTCAGACACCAGATTCCCCCAATCCAAATTTAACCAAATTTCTCAGATGCAATTTAAAAAAGTTAGAGAAAGGAACATTGACATAAGATAGAGCTGATTCAATTCCTGGACCCAATACTAACTTGCTGCTTCAACCTCTGGGCCTTAGTCTTCTCATGTGTAAAATGGGAATAGTGATAGGTGCTTATCACAGTGACTGGTGCGTACGAAACTTCAACACATGAGAGTCTGACTTGTTCTTCCCACTTGGAATTCTGCCATGATAACCTCCTCAGTGCTATTCATCAATTAAAGCTTTGCTTTCCTCATATTTGTCTCTTTGCCTCCAGGGATGAGGTAGTTACACCTGAATTTGGGCTAGCTGCCTGCAGCCTTACTGGCCAAGTTCTTTGATACATACTTGTCTACCACTTGTCTCATCTCTGGATCATCTTCAGTGTCATGTGTTATACACTGCTGGGACCCCAATGCCCTATACTGAGTCTAACCCATAAATATTCCATGTTTTCCAGAGTTCCTGGTTAGTCTGACTTCCTCTTGTAGCTCAGAACTGGATATAACAACCATCTTGACCATTCCCAACATCTTTCCCAACCCATTTGGTTCATTAAACAGCTCCTAGCTGTTTCCTATCTGTCCCATCCATTTTCAGATAACAAGATAGTGCTCAGCCTTGCCATGAGATGTAACAGGGAGACTGAGTGGGTGAGATGCTCACAGAACCATACTGAGCTGTGTTGAGTTGGAAAAGATATTAGAGGCCATCTGATAAAGGAACATTCCAGTTGATCTCATATCCAGCCTCAGTTACATGGCCTTTGGACTCAAGTGGTTGCTTAGTGCTGCTCAGTTTTGGAGGAAGGGAATAAAATTTTAAAAATAAGTAATAAACCCTGGAAATACACAATAAAAAGTTGTGTCTAATAATACATGTGCTATAATTTGGCATTTTATGATATTGTTTTGCTTTCTGGAAGCCAAACAACTTTTAATATGTGGGTGGATTGTTTGACCTTTGCACATTTAACTCTGGAGCATGATTTCAGGGATGTGCTATATATAAAAGTTGGCATCTTCATTGCTTGTTTGTAAAAGTGACTCTAATTCTTAACTCCAATCTCTATCTGCATGCTTTTCAATGGGCTGTTACAGCCCCTCTCAATAAATTGAGCCTGTTCAGTAATTTGGTTTTTTAGACTTCACATGTAAGTAAAATCATATGGTGTTTTACTTTCTCTGCCTACTTATTTCACTTAGCATAATGCCTTCTAATTCCATTCATGCTGTTTCAATTGGCAAGATTTCATTCACTTTTAATGGTTGAGTCATATTCCATTATGTATATGCACCACAACTTTACTCATTCACTTATTGATGGATACTTAGGGTTACTTCCATATCTTAGTGTTATAAAGGATGCTGCAGTGAACATAGGAGTGCATATGTCTTTTTAAATTAGTGTTTTGGATTTCTTCAGATCAATACCTAGAAGTGAGATTGCTGGGTCATAGTGGGGTAATCACTTTATAAGTTATATAAATGTTTAATCACTTTCTTGTACACCTAAAGCCAAAATAATATTGTATGTCAAGTATAATTGAAAAATTGAAATTAAAGAAATGGATTCACTTCCATATCTTTTGAATCTGGACTGGCCTTGTACCTTTCTTTAGTTGATAGGATGAGGTAGAAGTAAAGGCCTGCCAATTCTGATTCAATTCTTCCAGAAGTCTTCTGAGATGTGACTTTTTTTTTGGAGACTTGCCCTACCATGAGAGCAAGTCTAGAGTCTGCTAGCAGGTGAGGCACTAAATGAAACAAAGCCAAGGAATGTCAGCTGATGCCTTCCTAGATAAGCCAATCCCTATCAGTCCTGCTAGCTGATTACAAGCTCTTGAACAAGTTTGAAATCAGATGAACCTGGCACAGATGACCTGAGTCCAGCCCAGATAACAAAGCTTCTCCACCCACCCAAAAACTCATGAGAAAAATAAATGTTTATTATTTAAAGTTACTACACTTTTCAGGTTATTTGTTACACAGCAGCAGCTAACTGATACAGCTTCTGTCTTAGAGCTTTGCCAACCAAACAAAACAATGAGATAACTCTTGGTTAATGTAAAAATTTCTTGGATGCTCATTCACACTTGAATATGCTAGCACTGAAAACTTTCCTATTGAAACAACTCCCTTTTCTGTACATCCAGTTGCTATAGCAACCAGATACTTTTGTTCTCTGCTCTGGTCTTCCTGATCATATCACACTGCAGTTAGTCAACATGATGTTGGAACCTTGGTTGTTATGGTAACCTGGGACCATTTTAAAAAAATGTATTCCATTGACATTGTTTTTGAGGAGACCTGGGATTTTGTCTTATACTCATCTGGAGGACCTTGTGGTTCAGAGCAAAAAGCATTTCAGGAAATGCTTCTCTGGGGAGAGATTCTTCATTAAAGCCGCCTTCCAGAAGCCTCAGACATTCTGTGCTTTTATAGATTTTTCCTATTTAAATGCCTCTTCAGAATTTTGGTGAATTGCAAAGTATATTTTAAAAAGTCCTAAAAGAGCCTCAATTGCTAATAGAAAACATGTGTAGCTGAACTGTCATTAATTATGCATGAAGCCCCATAGGTGCCTCTACAGAGAGCTCCACAAACCCTGGAGATAAATTTCTTTGTGATCGAAGGAGGAGGTACATGAAACAGACAAGGAAAATGTCAGTGGGAGTAAATGATGAGTGAGGGAGGAAGGGGGCCAGGCTTGGGAGGCCACGAGATAGGGGCTGCAGGAGAGACAAGTTGAGGGGGCCTTGGGCCCCCAGGTGCTGCTCTAAGAATGAAGAGGGAGGGCAGAGGAAAAGAGGTGGATGAATCTAATGTGAAAGCCAATTCTAGAGGAAGAAGAAAGTGACTCTGTGCTTAAATATGTCTCTTTCTGAGAGGACCAGGCACTTGCATTTTTGATGAGTTTGCTAAATTAATAAAATCATGAAGTGCCAAAAACAGTTATAAAATGGTGCTGCATATCAAATATTTACATTTAATGCCTTCACTAAAAAACATACAATGTGATGTAGTCACGATTTTCACAAGGTAATTAGAAGATTTCTTTTAAAATATATTTATTAAGAGTACACCAAAGGCTGGTCATAGGATGCAGGTTTCCCAAGTGCAGGAGGAGATTAGGCCAGCACTAGGGGAAAACAAGCAAAGCACAGAGGCCACAAAAGTTAGGAGGTGCTGCTTCTCAGAATCAAGCCCACATTCAGTTTTGTGCCTTGGACACTTCCCTTTCCTCCCTCTAGTCCTGGAAAAGGCACCCTTTTCTCTTGCAATCATGTCAGCATATCATCATTACTGAATATGTAGTCTCATTTGGAACATTTACCAGAAATCTCCAACTGAGGCTAATTGGAAATGTGTAACTTGAGCCCAATGCCTCTTCCTCCTTCTGTCATGGGACCCACCTTGCTATCTTTGAGTTCTGATGTTATTGAAGGAAGAGCATCAAACATGGAGGACAAAATTGTCTGAGAAGGTAACCGCAGACAGAGTAGTATTGAAGCAGAATATTCTGTCTTCCCTTGCCATCAGGAATCCTGTGCTCTGTCTGATGAGCTGGTGGTACTTTTGATTTGGGTTATGGGACATCAGAATTGATCCCTGGCATCACATCAAGAGTCTCTAAGTCCCCTCACATAGTTGGAAAGGATATCTGTGAGGCCACAGTCTTAGAAACTTAGAATGAACCAAATTCTAAGCAACCTCTCTTCTTGTATAGGTGAGGTAGTATACAGACTCTATATAGGCAGTACAGAGGCAGGGCATTAGTGAAGAGCTTGTTCATGCAAAGGGCTAAAACACCTCCACTATCTCACAGGCTTAAGTGAGTTAATGCCTGAAAAGGCTTAGAACAGTGCCCAGCACATCAGTACAGAATAAACATTACAAATTCATACTCTTTTGCTCACTTATTTATTCAGCAAGCATGTATTGAGGACTCACTCTATACAAGACACTGTACTGAGTACTTTATGTGCACTGTTTTATTTCACCCCCACACAGCCTTTGGAAAGAACACAGCCCCATTGCACAAGGAACCAGGGTTCTAATGTCAATGCCAGGATGAGATTTGTATGAAGTAAAAATTACCCTTGGCAAATCTTTAAGATTGTGCACATTTGGAGATCTACAGTGCTTTCTGACTCTAGAATCTGTATTCTCAACATCAAAATGCTCATTAATGCATCATAAATATCATTAAATATTCTTGATTTTCTGTCAAAGGGATAATGTGGCACTAAGAATGTGACAACGGAAGTTCTGGGTTTGAGTTTGACTTCTACCAATTGTTTCCTTGTCACCCTTGGGTGACACATTATTGCTTCCAGCTTTTGATGCCTCTTTAGTTTCCTCCAGTTTAGTAACCTCCAGGGTTATCATAGGACTGAATAAGACAAAGTGTAAATATTTATGTTGTGAGCTCTGAGGCACTACCTGGAGATAATTATGAAAATGTTAGAAATTTGTAGACAAGCTCATGTTTGTACCATCAATACCTTACATTATTTTTGCAGTTTTGAATATTTGTGCTGAATACTTCAGTAATTCCCTGAGCCTCCAGTGTCTGAATGTGGAGCCTTCTGCCTGTCAGGAGCTGCATCTCCTCCCAGTCCTATCTCACCCACACCCTTTACCAGAACCCTCTAAGGGCAGGGAGGCCATGGCTGTTCCACACCTCAGAGAAGTGCTTTTATTCCAAAAGGGAAACTTTAGATTAAAATCTTACATCAATCACAGTTATTTAACAATCTCAAAAGGCTCTTTTTCTACTTTTGTGCAACTATGTAGGGGCCCTTGGCATTTTCTGGACAATAAGATGTAAATAGACAAATGTTGGAGAAAGTTTTGGGAATATTTTTGATTTCTTGATATAGAGAAGGTAGGTCTGGTACCACCTCCTCCCCTCCTTACTCTTCTGGATGTTCATATGGTGCCTGGAGCTGGCACAGCCAGTGGCAATGATAAGCAGTGAAGACCAAAAGCCAATAGGCTGAATATGATCGACAGGGACATAGAAAGAGGCAACATCCCTAAAAGACATGGTTCATCAGCTGACTATCCTTTTATCATTCTTATTATATAAATTCTTGATGTCAGTAAAAGCTTTAGCTCCCAGACTTGGCATGCGACACAGTTTGTGATCTGGCTAGTTTTATCTCTTGTCTGCTGTCCCTTAAGCCTCATGTTCCCATGTTCCTCATGTTCCGGTCTTGTCTAGGTGTCCTGACTCTTCGCCTCCAGCAAGCAGCTCTGGAATATGGGAGAATGCCTAACTCTTTCGTTTGTCTGACTCTTACTTTAAGACTCAAAAAAGAGTCTAAGTCCAAAAAATTTCTGCAGACTATCTCTTGTCAACTCTCTCACAATATGGACACACAGACCTTTGGGTAATCACATAGCACCTGCTCTTATTCATCCTAAGGTACTCTGTTTCAGTCATTAACATGCTGTCTCCCCTATAATTATATAATAATTACCTGAGGATGAGGTCAACACTGTATTTCTAGCACTCAGCATGATGCCTGATCAATAAAATGCTCAAAAATGGCTTGCTAAAAGAATGAATGAATACCTGAATATTTTCTATTGGAATTTGTTGTTAGCATTTATGACCCCATGATATAGTCTCACACAGTTTAATACAAACATTCTGTAGACCTTTGGGAACATGGCAGGAAACTGGACCAGAATGCTTTGGAAATGATATAGCAGGAGCCTAAGATCCTTTTCTCAGTTGGTTGGGATATAAATGTAGTTGGAATTTCTGCTCCTTAAATACGTAAACACATTGTCTACTACATCCCCAAAAAGCGACCCAGTGCTATTTCACACACCCCCAGTTATTTACCCTTGCCAGCTGGGGTTTTCACTACTAAAAAGAATGTGGTATTATCTTCTGCAGTATTGGACAGTTCCTTTTCTAAAACATTTTTCTTGTCTTAGACTTAGTCCCAACACTCCTCTCTAGCAGGCATATGATATTTATCTATTATCACTTGGAAGTTTAGTAGTTTATCCCTTGCCTTTATTTCTAAGTATAATCTATTTCTCTATCAATAAAAACCAAACAAATAAAAACAAACCAAAAATATGCCCTTCAACCTCCACTACTAGTCAGATCTGTATGGCTGGTTTTAAAGAACCACTTTAAATTATTGCTCCTTTTTGCAAGTCTTGGTTATATTGGAGTCTGTAGCTTGAGTCTATGCACTTTGTTAAACTACAGAAGCATTTGCAGGTATGATCACAGGCAGGCAAACAGATTACGGGCAGGAACAGACCACAAGCAGGGACCAGAGGGGCAGGGGCATATCAAGCTTGTAGCAGTTTGGATTTGGTGGGGAGCAGGAGTCCAGTAGGACCTCAATATTTGGGTTTACCTTGTTCAAACAATGTCTCTGAGTATATCCCAACCATCCTGCTGGTTGAACTGAGCTTGCTACACCTGAAGGATCATTCACATGGTGGGAGGTGCTGGGATTAATGCAAGTGTTGGTAGGCCAGGGACATCTTAGATTCACCATCTTGTGACAATGGCTGCAGTGAAGGTAGTGGTTTGGAGGTTACCCCAGCACTTGAGCATGGGTAGGGGAATTAAGGGCTGGAACTTTGGAGTAAGGATAATTTTTGGTTCTTCCACAGAGTAGAACTCTGAGTCTTCTGCTGAGTCTCTGCAAGCAAAGTTTTCTCTTCTCTTAATTGGTAATAATGACATGTTCCACATAAGATGCTAGAAGGCTCTACTGAGGTGACAGGAAAGTACCTCAATCAATGTCAGCTGTTGTTATTGGGATATGAGGGTGGCAGAAGACAAGGGTGGCCCCTGCTTTTGTAGGATCATAGGATTGCAAGTCTGCATTCCTTAAACGTTATTCAGAATTGTTAAGAATTCTTGCACATTTCATGCTAGCCACACTGGCCATTTTGTGGTTCCCTGAAACACCCTCTGCTCTACCTTTTTTCTACCACTACTAAGCAGTCTGCCTCATAGCCTTTGCATTGCACTTCCTTCCTCTGGCAGTATTCCCTCCCTGGTGTTGCAGATATCTGTTGCCACATAATAAACAGCCCCCAAATTTAATGCCTCACAATGACACTGATTATAATTTTACATGCCTCTGTGGGTGGCACTCAAGTAACTCTTCTCCTCTCACTTGGGACCACCATGCAACCTCAGTTCTCTGATAGGCCACAGTGACCTCATCAGCTTGTCCAGACACTGTACTGGCTATTCACTAGGTTGTCTTTGCATCGTAGGGGCCTCAGTGTTCCAAGAGGGTGAATGAAGGCAGGGCTGCACAGCTGACTTGCTCTGATCAGTGACAAACCCAGATCATAGGAGAAGGAGAAATAGACTCCAGCTCTGCAGGAGAAGGACAATAACATCTCTGTTGTAAGAGGATACGGACACTGTGAAGCATGATTGGTCAGGGCTCAGGATGAGAACCTCTTACGTCATCTGGGTGTCTGTGAGTCTCTCCACCCATTCCATCCAGGTCTTGGAGGAAGCTGCCTAATTGCCATGCCCCACTGCACTGTCACTCTTGCCCTTTACTCTGCTTTACTGAGGTTCTGAGCACTTAGCACCACCAGGCATATTACATACATGTTTACTTGTGTTTGTGTGTTAGTCTCCTGCACTAGAAAGTCAGCTCCAGGAAGTTTGGGTTTCTTGCTATATGCCCAACACCCAGCCCAGTGCTTGGCAGATACCAGCGGCTCAAGGAATACTGGTTGCATGCATGAACTGCATTCATTCAGTGGTATTTGTGTGAGTATAACTGAAGGAATGTTTAGTCCAATCACTTTTAATACCTTCAATAATGAGCCATGTTTGTGTCACTTAAGATGGGGATGTGTATGCAAGAATAACAAGTGACTGTATTTCCCTTGCTAAAGTTGCTTATGCTTTTTCTTAACTGACCCATGCACATGGTCCCAGTTCTAAAAATGTGTATTTAATGGTTGGCAGCAACAGGTTTCGTTTCATCTGTCTTATTAGAAAGGACTGGCTGCTCTACTTTAGCAATGTGCAAAAGGATTGGGCTTTAGAGAAATTAAAATTATTTTCAGCATTAAATGCAATCTATTTGAGCTGATGCATCCAGTGTTGAATATAGATTCCCAGGCCAGAATGATTATAACACATTAAATCTATGTAAATTCAACTATTAATTTATGTTTGAATAAATTCAACAAGAGATTTGACTTGGGGGCTTACAGACAAATAGATTGGGTTGGGAAAAATGCTTATTGCAGTCTTTAACCACCATGCTGTATTCCCACTGAAAATTCCCCGGCGGACTGAATCTCTTAACAGGTCGTAGTTGAGAACCCAAGCAATTATGCCAGAATGTGTTAATAATAAAACAGGGAAACAACTATGTTTGTCTTGTATAAGGATGAAAGCAGCTGTTGGTACCAATTCAGAAAAATGATAGTGAAACAGGCAGCTCTGATGGCGTGGTGCTCAGCAGAATGAAAAGAAGGGGCTCTTCCTGGGGAGTTGTCAGCCTTGTATGGGTGACAAGGCTCATGGGTATCAGCATTGTGGTTCACTGGGTGACGGTGGTTGGCAGGTAGAGTTTACAAAGTCTGCCCTGAGCAGGTGCCTGGGAAAACCAGACATAATAAATGATCTGCCTCCACACAATAAATGGCAGATGTAAGGGAGAAATAAACAAAAGAGTCTGGACTTACAGAAACCACAGAGGACTTTTGGCCACATGCAAATTCACAGACTTTTAAAATGTGTCTTTGGGAAGTGAAGAGCTCTTTTGAAGATGGAGTCCAGGAAAATCAGTCAAGCCTGGATCCTCACAGGAGCAAATACTGGCAGACCCAGAGCCCCATGATGTCCATAGGTATGGTATTAATGACAATAATGATAAAAATGACAACGGCAAGCAGTTATTGAACTCTTATTGTTTATTAGGTAGTTTATAGACATCATACCATTTACACATCACGATGACTTTAGTATTAGGAGCTGAGTACAGTTGTTATGTCCCTTATACAGGTGAGGAAACTGAGGCTCAGAGATATTATGTAATTGTCCAAAGTCACCAGTGACAAGCTGGGATTTGAACCTAGGCCTGCCTGTCTGATTCCAGAATCTCCAATGTGATAGGCAGAACAATTCACATTTAGGTGGAAGGAAAGGAGCTTCCTCTTGGGGTCCTTGTATCTAACTCAGCAGCCCCTCTGCTCTGGAGTCTATTTCAGACAACAGCCCGAGAGACATTAGCATAGGAGCTGGCTTATTTGGAGGAAACCAGTGACAATCATGGCAGTAATGGGACTTACTACTTTCCTACCACTGTTTTAGGCATGTTTGGGGGAGCTGATATTCATGCATTATCTCATTTAATCTTCATAATAATAATACTTCCAAAACAGGTTCTGTTGGCAGCCTGGTTGGAAAGAGAACACTGAAGCACAGAGAGCTCAAGTACATGTGAGAAGTAGGCAGAAGGGAAATTTGACAGCTTCACTTCTGTGCTGCTCTTCAGACATGCCCTTCTGTGGGGAAAACACCACTGCCATGGCAAAGGGCAAGTTTAAGGAGTAAGAGCAGAATAACTTCTCCTTTCCATTCCCTCTCTCTTTAGCTATTTTCTGGAGCTTTCTTTTTTGTCTACATTTCTGTTAGAAACTGGGAACAAAGGAAATAAACAAAATTAGTCTCTATCCTCAAGTATTGATTGACCTTTCACTACATGCACTTGTGGAATGAATGAATGAATGAATGAACGAATGAATACGTAAGGACAGACAGAGAAGATAGCTAAAGTTTTAGGAACCTAACTTAAATTGGTTTCCCCTCAGGCAGCCCTGAGACAATGATGGGATTACAAGGGGTTCATTTAGTGGAGGAGTGGAAGTGTGACAGAGGAGGCACAAAGCAAATAGCAAATTCAGTCTCTAGTAGGTTACCAATGTGAATGACAAAAGCATAGTCCCATGGGGAAACCCTGGGGACACTGAAAATGTTTCAGGGCCACTCCATTCAAGGAATGAGGGAGCTAGGTACTACTTACTCACCATTACCCATCAGTCACTGGTCAACAGGTCCTTCCAGGAGGTGTTAACTGTAATAAACCTTTTGCAATCAGTGCCCTGCATGGGCCAAGTGAGCTCCAGCAGCCAGAGGAACACCTCAAACAAAGAGCCCCAGGTGCTAGAAGCTGCCATCTGTCAAGTTGGTGATCTTAGAAACAGTGAGATGAGAGGATGCAGGCAGAGATCAACAGCATCAGCTGCAGTCTCCTTGCTGAGCCATGTGTGTCCACAGACCAACATTAGACTAGCATCAGCTACGAGCTCATGGGAAATGTCTACCCCTTTAGGCACCAGCCCAGCCCTGCCAGACCCAAATCTGATTATAAACTATCCCTAGACAATAAATATACACAACAAAGTTTGAGAAGCACTGGGATCCAGGAAATTTTCCCAAATAGTCATTCATTCAACAAGCATCTATTGAGAATCTCAAAGGTGCCAAGCACTGTTAGGTGCTGAGGAATCAGGGATGGGTACATCCCAGGCTGGGCCCTTGCAGAGTTTACAAGGTATTTCAAGTATTGTGTAATAGGTCTATTGATAAGGCCCTGGGACATCCACTCTGGGGCACACAGTTCTGCTCTGCTTACATGAAAAGTGATGTCTAACTAGAGTCCTGAAGGACCAGGGGGACCCACCCAGGAGTGGAAATCACAGGAATGTATGGAGGGAGGAACAAGCAGGCACCACAAGCACCACATCATTTAGGAAGTGCTGGTGGAGTCAAAACTTAACTCAGAAAATGTAACTTTTTTTTTTTTTAAAGATTTTTCTATTTCATTATTTCTAGAAAGAGGGGAAGGGAGAGAGGCAGAGAGGGAAAGAGACATCAATTTATGGTTGCATTTCACCTGCCTCCAGCCATAGACCTGACTGGAGACCTGGTTTGCAACCTGGTTATGTGCCCTGGCTGGGGAAAAGAACCTGCGACCTTTGGGTTCGCAGGCTGGCGCCTTAACCACTGTGCTACCAGTCAGGCCGGAATGTAACATTTGAAGTGGAGGGAGGTGGAAACAGACTGAATGGGTATTCCATAGGGTCTTTACAGCGTAGGCTTTATGGAAGTATGTTCTAGCAATCCTATTCTGTCAGTCATTTTTATGGTCTCTTAAAATTCTCTAAACTTTGACATGACTACAGCTGTTCTCCATCTGGTCCAGGCTGCAGTAGTGCCTACACAGTCTTCCATCAATCTTTAATGGCTCCTGATCTTGGTCCTCTGTTTATTTAACCACTTACTTGTAGGTGCCTTAACTTCTCTCTTCTCCCTCTAAAAATCATTTGTCCAGCCTTTAAGACCATTTTAACCATTTTTGGTTAAGGGAACTGTGGCAGGCTTTGAGTCCAGACTCCAATGTTTCTTTTTTATTATTATTTTTTATTTTTTAATTTTATTGTTGTTGTATTACATCCATCCCATTTTTGCTCCCCTCTGTGCCCCTCCCCACCCACGCATTCCCCCCAAAGTCAATCCCACCTGTTGTCCATGTCCATGGTTCCTTTATACTAGGTTCTTGTCTAAGCTGCTCCCCTTTCTTGCCTCTGTCTCCCCCCACCGCCAACCCCGTTCCACCTGACCACTGAAGACCTATTCCTTGTATTCATACACTTGGTTCTGTTTTGCTTGTTGTTAGTTTTGCTCATTATTGTCCTGTAATGGATGAGATCATATGATATTTGTCCTTCACTGACTGGCTTATTTCACTAAGCATAATACTCTCCAGTTCCATCCATGTTGTTGCAAAGGGTACGAGTTCCTTCTTTCTTTCTGCTATATAGAATTCCATTGTGTAAATGTATCAAAGTTTTTTGATCCAATCATCCACTGATGGGCACTTAGGCTGTTTCCAGCACTTGGCTATTGTAAATAGTGCCACTATGTGCATAGGTGTACATAGGTTCTTATGAATTGGTGTTTCAGGATTCTTTGGGTATAGTCCAAGGAGTGGAATTGCTGGATCAAAAGGCAGTTCCATTTTTAGTTTTTTAAGGAAACCCCATACTGTTTTCCACAGTGGCTACACCAGCCTACATTCCCACCAACAGTGTATGAGGGTTCCCTTTGCCCCGCATCCTCGCCAACACTTGTTGTTTGTTGATTTGTTGATGATTGCCATTCTGACAGGTGTGAGGTGGTATCTTAATGTAGTTTTAATTTGCATCTCTCTGATG